>LPNX010798576.1:17754-40903 GCA_001517045.1 Pseudotsuga menziesii
GGATATGAAACAATGATCTGAATAACATTATAATATGATCATAAACAGAGATTCAATCACACATTGAACAATGATTTGGGAAGAAGAAGGACATCACATCTTTATTAATCTTGAAAACAAGTACAAATATACCTTCTCTTCAATTTTGGCACCTCACGAAACCTTGATCTAGTTCTGCTACTTCTCTTCTCCAAAGAACTCAGCCTCCAAGCTCTGCAACACAAGGGGAAGACCTCCAGGGCAAAGGTGTGGGAAAAGAGAGTCCCGATTCCTCCAGCATAACAATGCAAAAATTCCAAGTCCCATCTCATGGACCTCCCTACCTCTATTTATATGGATGAAATAAGGTAGTTCGAAGGTTAGAGAAGTTACAGCAGTTAAGGAAATTTAGTTAAATGAAATAACTAATCTCCAATTAACTCATGTTTTTATGTTTTAATGTTGAGAAACACATACGCGGGTCTGTAGTAGAGCAACCTGCATATGATACGCGACTATGCCTTAAGGAGAGTCGCGTATACACAAAAAACACATTTTAAGGGTATTTTTGGGCATTTTCAAACTTTGGTGTCTTCTAGAAAGTTTTAGCTAACTGAAATACCTTTCCAACAGCATATAAATGAGGTCAAACGGAGTTACAGAACTCAAGATATTGGTACATCAAGATAGGTGTTTTTTCAGTGACTTTCATGAAGTGTCAACATGCGACGGAATCATGGGAAAGTGGTCACAGGAAGAGATGTGTCATTTTGAGCTATAACAGAAACTATGAAATCAAAGCAAAAAAAAATGTTTATTTATATAGATTTTTCTTGTGTAAAATGAACAAAATTTTAAAGATTTTTAGAAACAAGAGGAGACCCTTATTCTTGTACCAAATGACAGTTTGGATCAAAAGAAACACGAGAAGAAAATGCATCCTTCAAGATTGGCTTATGGTATATTCATAGCCAATGACCATTGGTAAATAACGATGTTTTATGTTCATCAATCGTGGTTAATCAAACAATCCTATTATCAAATATTGTGTCCACTTTGTATGGTCCCAACCATTTGGTACGCGACTTCCCTTTAAAATCTCACTTGAACTAAGAATTGTACAATAAGGACCAATCTCCTTCATGGAACATCTTTATCTAAATAAAGCTATCATGCCACTTAGACAATTTCCACTGAATCACAAAAGTATGATGTAGAAAAGCTACACGTCTCTCATTAAGCTCGTTTAACTAATTCAGGCGGTCCTTTTCGGATTATGTTAAATCTAGGTTTTCTTCTATATATGTTCTCAAAGTTTTAATTTTGAATTCAACACGGAAGACAACATTTTTTCCATATACGAATTCGTAAGGAGATGACACTCTGGTTCTAACCCATGTAGTCCGATATGCCCATAAATCTTTACGAATTATTTCAGCCCAATCCCTACGATGACTCTTTAGAGTCTTTGTGAGAATACCCTAAATAAATTTATGTGTACTTTCTACTTGACCATTATCCTTTGGATGATATGGTGAAGTTACGCTGCATATGATATTTTTGAAAGAGGGATTGAACTTTATGCGATACAAAATTTGGCCCCGCATCTATGACTATCTCCTTAGGTACCCCAAAGTGAGTGAATATTTATTCAAACAAGAAATCTACAACAACTTGATCAGTATCTCTCACCAATGCTGTGGCCTCCACCCATTTAGTCATATAGTCTGTACAAACCAGAATATAAACTTTTTTTTTGAAGGATGGCTGATAATCCCTACAAAGTCCAGGGCCCATCTATCAAAAGGTTCAACCACCAACTGTGGTTGAAGTGGAATTTCATCCAATCTATTCAGATGACCCATCCTTTGGCATCTACTATAGACTTGCACATACTTCTTTTCATCCTGAAATAGAGTTGGTCAGAAGTAGCCCGTTGTTAACACCTTGTGTCCAGTTCTTTTATTAACAAAGTCCCCTCCATAAGGCTCTTCATGAAAATCCCTTATGATACTGTGGATTTTATCTTCCCTTACACATATGCTAATTTCAAATTCTAGCTCTATGTAAAGAGATATGCTTGTATCCAACAATACCTAACACTCTGTTGTACAATCCTTATCCTTTCCCTTTTTGATAGATGCAATGGAAGCATCGCTATAACAAGATAATTAGCAATGTCTACATACCAAGGTGAGTGAATTGAAACTCCAAATATATGTTCATCATGAAAATAATCCTCAACTGGTAAATTATTATCATTATTAGTTAATCAAGAAATAAAATCAATAACAACATTTTATTTTCCCGGTCTATTAATTATAGTAATTTCAAACTCTTGTAGTAAAATAAACCACATAGTCACTTAAGCATTAGTAATAGCTTTATTCTTTAAATATCCAATGGCCGAGTGATCTATATGCACAATTAGGGTACCTGGTAATATAGTGCCTACATTTTTTGATGGAGTAAATGACACCAAGGAATTATTTTTCAGTTACCTTGTAATTGAGTTCAGCAAGAGCCATATTTTTATTGATATAGTAGATAGAATACAAATTGTGGTCTTCATGTTGTCCAAGCACAACCCTAATAGCAGTATCTGAAGCATTTGAAAAAATGCGGAAAGGTAAGGCCCAATTAGGCCCACGCGGGATGGGTATTGTGGATAACCTTTTCTTCAATTCTGCAAGTGTTGTCTGACATGCATTTGTCCAATTGAATTCGTCATCCTTCATTAGTAAGGTAAATATAGGGGATGATAGCTTGGATTTTTTTTCAATAAAGTGTCTATAATAACCAACATGTCCAATAAAATGATGTACCTCTTTTTGTGTTCGAGGAATAAGGATGTTTAGAATTACCTTTATTTTTGTAGGGTCCACTTGTATTCCTACAATAGATATGAAATTCCCAAGAACTATACCTTCGCTCATCATGATATGACCCTTTTTAGTGTTGAATAACAAGTGAGTATGTTCACAACATTTTATTACTTTTTCCATATTTTCTAAATCCTCATCAAAACTACTACCCTAAGGGGTGAAATAATCCATGAAATTTTCCATCCAATCATTAACCATGTCAGAAAAGATTCCAATCACAGTTGGTTGAAATGTAGATGGTTAGTTACATAATCCAAAAGGGAGCACCCAATATGCAAATTTTCCCCAAGGACATATGAAAGTGGTATTGTATTGATATTCAGGGGCAATCTAAATATAATTATACCCACTAAATCCATCTAATAAAGAAAAGAATATATTCATAGGTAGGGTATCTAGAACTCGATAATTAGTGGCAAAGGAAAATGGTCTTTTTTTGTATCTTTATTCAGCTCTCGGTAATCCACATAGATGCACCATTTACCATTTTTCTTAGGCACAATTTCTAAAGGAGAAACCCATTCACTATGTGAAATGGGATAAATAAATGCTACCTTTTAAAGTTTCTGAATTTCCTCTTTCACAATGTCTCTTAGAATTGGATTCATTCTGCATTGGGGTGGACATATGTTCCTATAGTCATTTTTAATGTATATGTGGTGAGTATACAGCTTAGAGGGAATACCTCTCATGTCCGTGTATTCCTACACAAAGGCCCCCTTATGTATTTTCAGTAGTATAGTCAAACGTTCCAACTCATCAAGTACTAGATTGGGATCAACATTCTAGGTTATTCCAGTCTCAATCCCTATTGGGGCACTCTTCAAATTCTCAATATGGGAACATTTTCAACATTTTTAACTATGAAATCCTCTGTAAGTTCTTCTTTCTCAAGTTTACTCATGCTACATTCTAGGATATGATATGCATGTTGTGTAGCCTCCATTGGCTCACTAATGAAATTGCTAATATTATCATGTTCGTTTTCATTTTTAAAAGTCAAGGCCCTTCCTGTAGTTAGAAGAGACTGAGTACTTTCTTCTACTTCCAAGTCTACCAACAATGGAGTTTCAACATCTAACCTTGGTTTAATAGGATGGTAAAGGGTCACACTTTTCTTTTCAGTCCACCGTATATGGTCATAGATCATGATCTATGACTAATATATGCATTTGTAGTGGCCAACCACGGTCTTCCAAAATTGAGTGGATTCCCCCCCAACTGATATTTATCCCATAAAACAAGAAATTCCATGAGATATTCACATGAATCAATAGAGACTACCAAGTCATCCAGAATCCCCTTAGGTCTAATTGTGGATCTATCAGCCAATTCTAATACCATGGGGGTTTGTTTGAGTTTAATGTGTCCCGATTTTTTCATAGTCTCGATAGTCCTCACATTTATTGTTGTAACCAAATCAACTAAATCATTGGGGCTCTTAGTGGACCCAATATACAATGTAACAGTGGGATTTCCTAGATCCTCATATTTGGCCAAAGGAATTTTTCCTAAATCATTAACTCAAACAATTTCCCATCTACGTGAACTGTAAGAGGATCGCTAAGATTCCTTATTGGTTTCTTCACACATAGGTACCTAACATTTTTAGTATAAATGGGTACATCATGTAGGGGTGGTAATAGTGGGATCTTAACATGAATATTTTTCAATTCATCTATAAGGTCAAAACATGGCTGCTCTTATGCTCCTTGTAAGGATAATCGCTCAGAGTATGGTGGATTTCCAAAAAATTGTACATGGTTATTCTTAATGTGTGTCTCACTCGGTGTTTCATTAGGTGTTTCAGCATCCTCAAGAATGGATATTGTTGTACATATTGGGATTTCCACCTAGTTATTTGTTCCTTCTTCAGTCACATGGGTTGTAATATCCCTCTCATATGCCCTCGAATATTTTATAACTTTCGCATATTAATGTACTCATCTCGGTGAGGAGCTCAAGGCCAAGGCCCCACCAAGACAACACCTTGTGGCTTATAAAAGTTAACTATCTAAGTGAAAATACTTAGGATACATAATGCAATGAAACAAGTTAACAAAAGGCTAACTAAACCCTACCCAGGGCTAAAAGCGAACGGTTAAAGAACCATAATCAATACCATAGTATTATGTAGCATTTGGTTTATGACGGTAAGGTCAGGCCTTATAAAGGATTCCTAGTATGACACTACAGTTTGGTACTTAATCCTATTATGGAGAAAGTTGCAATCCTTTTTAAGTGGAAAAAAAAAGAGTTAAGAGTAAAGTTAAAAGATTTAAAGAAAGGGGTTAATTCTCGAACGGCTATTAGGCCATAGCCTCCTTATAGATAATTTATCATCATGAGCATACCCCATCTAATAAATACATAGGAATAATCCTTATGATTAGTGTACAAATGCCTAAGATAAGGAGATTTGTCCTTTTGATGACAAATAAAAGTTATGGTTTTAAATTACTCTCTCGGACAATATTTTCTTAAGCGTGCATCACATATAATTATTAGTTAAAAGAGAATATTTTACTAATAAGGAAAAAAAAAATAGTCGGGGATTGGATGCATGCCCCTAAGAATAATTACTTGATAGCCAAATCTAAGGGGCGACCTACCTCGGCAAAGATGAAAGCAGAATTTATGCCTTGAATTGGGGGAACCTGGCGCATAGTGGAGAAAGACCGTTTCCCCTTTTCTATTATTTATAGGTTTGAAATAATTTTTAGAGGGGCGCGCTCAGCTAGGGTGAAGACCACCGGTTTTTTTATCTCAGTGAGGGTAGATATCTTATGCAGGGTGACATTTTAGAAGGAAGGATCTTTACTGCCTGTGTTTTAAACTACCAGAAGGGGCCGCGTATCAGCTCCTACCTCTTTGATAGAGCTATCAAAATGACTCATTGAAGGTGAGAGTTACTGGAATCTTATTTTCAATGATTGAATGATCAGGTACGTTCTGTTCTTCATGCCTTCATTTCAAGTCGTAGTTGAAGGCCCGTGAACCCCCTTAAGGGTGCATTTGATCTGGATGCTTTTGAGTTTGTCTTTTATATGTTAATGACCAACGATCAGTCCACACGAAATATTGTATTGACCTGTGTATTTTAATTTCTGAAGATCATTGGGATCCTTTCCTACGTACACTTGTTTTATAAGATCTGGAAAAAATGAAGTTAGGGGATTTTATTTGAATTTGTTTATTCATATATGGAATTACAGCTAGCAAATAGCTAGGATATAGCTCTGCCTATGCTAGTGTTTGCATCCTGGGTTTTACTTTGAACCTTTGTATTTATCCTTGGATCTAGAAATAGTCTTAGAGCATAATTTCAGGTGTGTACCCTGAACCCCAACAACTAGATCCAGCGTTGCATCACACCTCTGCGACGATATAGGTCTGTGCATAAGAAATGATTCCCAGTATAAATATCCTAAGTTTCACAACATATCCTTCCATTTTGGAAGCATTGAAAATCATGATGGTAGGTTGTTGTCCCTATGAAATGATTTCCCTTCCTCTTCTGCGATAGGACATGTTTTCCCTGGTCACTAATCACTGCCATGAGATGTCTAGAACATTGGGTACTTTTAGCATACTTCAACTGGGTTTTCCACGAACTATGTTTGACCACAAAGTATATCTGTGCATTACTTCTTTTGGTTTCTTTATGACGGTGGCATTGCTCCAGGTCCCTACCTAAAATTGAGAGAGAATGTTAGTTCACACGATTTTCTCTATAATAGGGGAAATACCAGCGTTTAACCTTGAAAATATTTTTCTATCCCTGATAGAGACTTCAACCTTCATTCACTGATTTCTTCCACCTCAAAGAAAATATGACGTGGGGTGTCCCTTTCCCTAAAAGCGATAACCCCCAAATTTAAATACATACCGACCCTCTGTGTATGGAAGTTTATAATTGTTGGTCGAGGAGGGGGAGGTTGGTTGTTTTGGTTTAAATAGCCGACAAAAAATTCTTTTGTACATCCATGACTGAACCATATTAGCCGTGGCCTTGGATTGGAAGCACGAACGCTGAATCTTGGAATAGTTGGCTCTATCCTGCATGAGTGGAACAAGTTTAGATATAAAAATAGTAATGAATAAAATTTTTGCTTTGTAGTAAAACCGTGGAATTATAGAGTTGATAGGAGTAGTGGATATAATTTATTGTTTTAATCAGGATGTTGGTTAAAATCTTAATTATTGAAGATCGTAAGCTTGGGTAAAGGCACTTCATTGTTGGCAAAAGGAGGGAGTTTTAGTTAATTAAAACTGTTACATAGCACATATATGGATTTAACTCATAACTAAGGGGTTCTTAGTGTATTAGGAACAAGCTGACGATGTTTGATTGTGTTAATAATGATATTCTTCTATGAGCTAATTATAAGGGTCCTAAAAGAGGGCTGTTGAGTTACAAGTGTCTCTCGACGAAGAGCCTTGAGGTAAGATAAAAACTGGCCATGAATGAGCCGTGATTTTTGTAAGCATTCTATTTGATAAAGAAATAAAAAGAACAAATAAATTGGTGGATGTAGCCTCGTGGACGAGGTGAACCACATGAATATGGTTGTCTCATTTGTGTTATTTTGTTGTGCTGGATTACTTCTTTGTTTACATGATGGCTATGAATGCAGTATAAATGTTTTAATTGGTGAATAGATTACTAAACTTTTATTTTGCAGAATTCTTGAATGGTTTACAACTATATGGTATAACTGGAGGTGTAACGTTTTTCTGAATATGCGAGTTCCAATTATTGTGTGACTCTACTGGTATTATAGAAAGGAAAAGTATTTTATTTGTAAATTTCATTGACGTTATTTCTACGCTCAAGAGATTAACATTAGTGAGTGGGGGATATTAAAATTTGAGTAATTATTTCATACTCCTCACAGAATATTTTCTTTTTATTTTTTAAAGGGGTTTATGGGGTATATTACACGGGTTGGAATATCCTTAATGACAATAGGTTCTACTTCCCTCCCAAATTGTAGATGTAAGTCATTACATGGGATATGAATGATAGAGTAAGATAATACGTTTAATTTTTCAACTTGTTACACTATATTATTGTTGGGGTCAATATTATGTTGAGCATAAAACTGAGGGCATAGTGGTACATTAGCTGGTGCAGTGTTAGCGGGGAGTTACAGTCGTGGTTTTCAAAATTGTGTGTGAGCGAATTGATTCCTTAGGTAAGGATTTCTTCAACTTGGGGGGCAATGAGTCAGTTGTTTTGGATGAGGTGACCATGACATCCATAGTGTGGGATATTGCATTGTAGCTTGTGAACAAAATAACTCAAACATAAAGTAATCAGCTACAATCTATGTCTAATGAATACCTTCCCTCACAACAATGCCAAAATGTTGGTTAGTATAATTTCCTATTAATTAAAAAAAAATAGTGCTCAATATTGATTGTTAACCCAAGGAAGTTTGGTTATTTCAAAGGTAATCTAACAAAATCTATGCATAAACATTCAGTAACTCATCAATCAACTAAAAATTACCCAATCTTCCTAATCATTAAGTCCATGCTCGGCTTCACTTCTCAATCCAACTTCAAATACTAATTCAATTTCTGAAAGATCAAAGAGTTCTCAATCCTTCTACTATATCAATTCTGGAAATGACCGTGTTAAAAATGAAAGAGTTAAATTGCTTTTTCAATAATTTAGATCCTTAATTATTGCCATAATAAATGCCCAATCTACAATTTCAATATTCAATCATAAAGGGAATCAAATTCCTATTCTATAAATTCACATGCAATCTACAAGTTCAACAGCTCTAAAAGGAAATAATTAATGAGAACACACAACAGTAGAGCACATATGTACCAACAATAATCAATCACACACTTGCAGAAAGAAACTACGCATTATTCAATAAACTACGTCAACAAAACAGAAAGCTTGTAATACAATAATTCCGCACTTAATCGTCACATTGTTTCAACAACTCAAAAGGAAATCTAATTGCAATTCCACTCAACAAAAAATAAATGAATTAATAAGCTACAATTAATTGGACAACTCTGAGAGAAGGTGGGCCCTTGCCTTCTAATAGAGATGTTGCTAAACACTATAAAAAATCAATACATAGTATATTAAGGAAATACCACAACTTTCATTAATAAAATGTGTGTTGAGGTACATAATCCTTCCACCACTTTAGCAACTTTCCTTCGAAAATAAGACTAACCTTGTGAACGATCATGTCTTCCTCTAAATACTAGCAAGGACAGTTCAGGTACTCTTAATTCAAGCAACCATGAAGATTGAATATCTTCAAGCTTTTGAATCATGACTTCTATGAACATAAACGGTTTCCTTCATAATTACATTAAGATGAAATCTGTTTCATAAACATTATTTCTCTCAATGATATGAATTGAACTAGCACCACATTAGTTTTAGATGGACACATGGAAAATAAATCAATTTGCTTTCGAAAATATATGAACTGGAGTCCGTGGAAGGTGTAACATCATTTCATGGAATACTTGATGTATGTGTATCAACAATTTGATATGCCCAAATTCCTTGTGGTCTCGGTTGCTTCCATAAATTCATCACAAGTCGACTTAATTAGCTAGCAAAATTCATAATCACAGGCAAACTTTAGGCATTAATAAAACAAAGGAATAATAAGTTATACCTACTTGAGAACATGCTTTCTCTTAGGGAACATAACAACTTGGTTACATTAATAAGGGAAAACAAGGAAAAACAATAAGGAAAGAGGTGAGCAAAAAGGGTCATTTTTGACACCCAAAATATGCTACACACATTCATTTTTTATGAAGTTCTAGACTAAGATAACATTTTTTAATAGATTCCAAATATCTAATTTGTTCTTAAAAAACAATTGTTAGTGTTTCTTCCATAACTTTTTTGTCTCTTAAGAATTAAAAAAAAAACAATTGTCTTTTGCACTACTAGACATCAACCTCTATATACTATAAAAAAACTATTTCATGATCATTCCACTAATATATTCATAAGATGCACCCACACTTGGTGTACTTTCTTCAAGGTTTGATCACTTAGATAATAAAAAAAATTATAAATTAATAATATTATTTTGGAAAAATAGTGTTACACTAGTATTATTTGTTCTCTATTTCTCTACCAATTTTTGAACGTTGATTTGATCATTTAGAAATTCAAAGGATACACCCACAGATACACATACTTTATTATTTGAAACAAAATAAAAAATTACATGTAGGAAAAGATCAAACTTGAGATTATGGACGTTTTTAAAATAAGAAATTTATATATTTGAAAATGTGATTCAAAATCCTACATTTCATCTGTCTTATTCAAAGAAATATTTATGGTGCCAAGTATCACAAAATATCCATGTAAATTGATGGAAGCCTATTTTTTGTTTTGTATGCCATCTAATGTGTCAAACGAGACACTCATTAGCTTCCACCATCTCTTAACGGTACAAATAATATGCATTATTAAAGAGTAGCAAAACTAATTTATAGAAATTAAATAAACAGAATTTATTTGGGATAGTAATCCATGAGTAGAAAGAAATGAATTATTTATGAATAAATAACCAAAAAATAAATAACAACTAAGATAAAATACAATAAATAAAATGTAACAATAATGAATGAAAAATAAAACATATACAAAAATGAAGTTATGAAACACATTATAATAATGTTTAGCTAGTATACAACAGTCATTGAACAAAAGTGGGTATTACCATGTAAATCCTAACCGTATATTATGAGAAGTCAAAACATACTTCTTTGTGTAACCCCCAATAGTATACTATGATTTAATAAGGACAAACATCTCAACAAGGGTTTATCTTAGTTCAGCTACAAAACTCTTAACAACAATATCGAACTTTGTTCGCTCACATAATTCTTAACAAAGTTGTTCGAAACTTTCAAGTACTCACACAACATTACTATTCTCATATATATAATGGTTTCCTAGCTATTACATCAAAATTATTTCCCTCTCGTTGGAAAAATCATAGCCATGGATTCACCCCTATATTTTTGGGTGTTAGTACAAGATTTTTGTCTCATGACGCTTGTAATCTCTCTCTCTCTAGATAGTAGGACTATGTTCCCCACTCAGCGAGTCACAGCAATATCTATTCATGGCCACCCATCTATGATTTTTTGTCATAAATATTATCCTAAAAATTTCTCTTACAATCATTCTTAACCAAGGACAAGTGTCAAGAACATTCTTGCACACTTGTTAGTTCAAACATAACATATTTCTATTCCAAAACATAATCTAAATTTTAAAGTATGTAAAATAATTAGTCAAGTTGTGGTATATTACATCCACTAGTTATGTTAAAAATTCGCACCCTTATTGGATCATTTCCTTATAGAAACCCTATACAAGAACTCACCTCTAAGTGAGCACTTAAAGCTAGAACAAGGTAAAGCCTCCAATACCCCAGATAGTAGTTCATACACACACCTTGTACACTTTCTCCAAACATATTGTTGATGAAGAATTAGGGATGTAAATGGACAGTTTATTCAATGACATGGAGGATAGTTCTACACAACATAAACACCTTCCTTGAATAAGCTTCCAAATCATTTATGCTAACAAAAATGTATCCAAACAATAAATCCAAGGGTTCAATTTATATGACCAAATGCATGAAAGAAATAGCGGCTTTCAAGTGTGGGTGTTTATATGTATTGCATGAGTTCTTTTCTTTATAGGAACAAATGGTGCAACCTTGTATCCCTCTTAGTTAAATATTGGCACAACTACATTGTTAGTGGTTGATATACTATACTGGGCACCATTTTCCACTACTTTTAATAATGATGTTGATGTATATCAACTACTCTAATAATAATAGTTGTGCTAGTATTATGAGTTAATGTCAACAATGTTGATTTTAATATTAAGGAAAAAACGTCTATTTATTGTTGTATAATTCATTTCTCAATGAAATCCAATAGATACTTTCTCTCATTCGAGGATGGTATTTAAGAGTAAAAGTTTGGCTCAATTTAACTATATTAGAGAATTCTCATTATTGAAGTATTACTAGGATGTGTAGCAATTCTCATTATTGAAGTATTACAGAATTGTTTTTAGTAGCAATTACTTTTGTTGATGCGTTAGGGTTTCCATTGGAATAAAAGCAATTCATCCAAATGAAGTTCCTTGCCACATTTCTGTGTAGAAAATATTGATTCAACCAAATTACTATCGATAATATATTTATGTAAAATATTTTTAATGCTCATGAGTAGAATATATTACACGTCGAAGAGTAATAAAACCCCATAACCACAAATATAATTGAAATCAAAAAGTAGAAATCACGACACCCTTATTTTGGGGATCATCAAGGAATATTTTTTACTAAAAATGTTGGGGCCTTTCACATCTTAAGTTATGGTCTATTTTCAACACTCGATATTATACTGTATTATAGAACGTGTTGTAATCTAGAAATTGATAATGCAACTCTATTTAAATTTTGATTTTGGTTGATGACCAACTTCTTATTTTTCCAATAATTTATCTGTAATAGCTAGGTCTAGGTTTTAGGTCATTGTTGAACATATGTTATATGCCATATTCATTAGGAAAAGAGAGAATAATGAATCAGTAAAAATCGTTGGACATGTTTTCATTTGCTAAAAATTAGAAGCATAATAGCTAATATATGATAATTTTATCCAACAAACAAATGGAGAGCATACTGTTTAGCTTAACTTGTTCTAGTAAAGTGGTGCAAGTGCAATATTTGGAAAAATCTATGGGAAAGTCAAGTACAAATCAAATCATGGATTTCAGTGTTGCTTTGGTTATAAATTTTTCACAACCATCCCTCTTTGGAAATCATTAATTCTACCATAACACTATCATGAGTGTATTCTAATTTATGACATGGCATTAAAGTGATCATGGTTGGCAAGTGCACTATTGTTTGTAAATGGTGCAACCAAACTATTTAGCGATCACCTTGCAACGAGATGAAATCAAATCAACTATATGTTTCTTCTATTATGCTTATTGATTATGATTGGATTATTAGTTTATGTTAGGTAAGAGTTAGCAAACCTAAAATCGATCCTAATCAACACACTTCACTAATTAAGTCTTCTTCTGCAAGCTCAATCCCGCAAGGTTATTTGTACACTACAGATTTCTGAAAATCTGTTTCTGTACTTCTTCTTCTGCAAATATTTGTTCGCAACTTTGGTTCCCCAAATCTCCCGCTCGCAATTGCTTTTCTGCAGTTTCCATACTGCAACAGTCTTTTTTCAATTGCAGATTGTGAGTTTTCAATTCTCAGTTTCAAAAATGTACTTCCGCAAACTTTCACCCACAACATTCCTTCCCGTAATCAGATTTTAGATTGTGGATTGTCGATCCTCCTTCCCACTTTTCCAAATATGGGCTTCCACAATTTTTCTCCAGTAACTTTTCTTCTGCAATTCAACTTTCTGCAGCTTTAACCAGCTTGCAAGTTCGCATTATGGAACTCATCCTTGACCATATATCTCTACGGTTTATTCTTTATCCATTGATATGAGCTCAAGTGCGGATATTCACCTTATCATTGTTGATCCGTCTTTTCCCTACACCTTTTTCTTATAGAATTCATCCACAACCGTCGATTTTTCTAAATCATAGATTTTTAACACAAACTGTTATCGGTAAATTGATTCATGGAACGATCAATTTCATCTCTGTTGTAGTCATGTGAATACATACCCATCTTCACGAATTCTCTAATTATTTCTATCAATAGATACAGATAATTTATGCATACTTCGGGTTATTGAAAAGAAAAACAAAAGATTTACACATACTTATATAGAAACTACAATTTTGTTCTCCATTTCATTAACCACTGTATACTACATTACACACTCACTGCTCACTCTCTAAAATCATCTCCTATCCTATCTTCTATCTGATTATTAGTTTGACAACTTAATATAGAGTTTTGTCAACCTGTCAGATTTGAATAGCAAGATTTGAAGTCCTAATAAAATAAATCTACGACTAACTTATCCTCGATCAACGTCTTGCAATATTTGAGGGTGTCACTTGAAAATTTCCTTTTATTACCAAACCAAATTCAAGTAATTAAAAGCTAAACCGATCTTCTAGAAAAATTACATGGGAGAATAAAAATAACATCATCCGCTCGATCAGAAAATAGATCACTTTGACTTGATGCTTTTGCATCATACTTGAGAGAAAGAAAAGATTTCTTCAATAGTTGTAATATCCTTAATTTTAGATCTAACACTTATAGGCATGTGCCTATTGATTATGATTATTATCTTGATGTTTTATTTATATATATATATATTGGGTCAAAGACCCCACTACAGATGAACATGATGATTTGTTTTATATATTGGGCGTAAGCCAATTATTGATGATATATATATATATATATATATTCTTGCTTGTGTTGAGCGTGGACCCTGAAGCACATGAGATGTTTTGTGTTGAGCAGGAAGCTCTGGAGCACATGAGTGATTGATGATTTGTGTTAATCGAGGAGCTTTGGAGCACACGAGTGATCGATGATTTGTGTTGAATGAAAAGCTCTAGAGCACATGAGTACTTACCTTTGTGTTGAGCAGGATGCTCTGGAGCACATGAAAATATAATTGGAAGTGTTGGGCATAAGCCCTGGAGCCTTCCATGTTGGAGTTGAGCATAAGCTTTGGAGCATCGGATCCTTGGCCATTGTATCCCTAGGTGTATTGTACAAGTACATCCTAGAATTAGTGTTGAGCGAAGAGCTCTAGAATTGAAATAGGTTGTAACTCCTCGTTAAATCATTGAGTATGGGATCTGGTAAGCACTACGGGTTACTGAAAATAATTTAATAAACTTCTGAGTGAAAACAACGCGAGAAAAATATTGATATCGTCATACTTATACGAGGGAACTCCAACATGCAAGGATTTTTAGAGTTTCCTAGCCTAGTAGACTTAACCATCTACTTACTTGACCTTCACAAATAAGTGGCATTAAGTCTACGGATCACGGTAAATGATTCCCTAATCTGGCGGATTATTCATCTTCAAAAATTACACTAATCCAATATGGCACAATAGTTATTAATCTATGGTTCTAACTCATATGCTAAACATTATATGCAACCATCCCTTAAATTTTGTAGCATGAGCCGCACAGTTGCACGTGAGCCACTCAGTTGTAGCATGGGCCGTGCAGTTTGCGCACCATCAAGTTGAACATCGAATGGTTCATGGAGGTTAGTCACATGCTGCGACATTTGTGAAGCTGCGACAATGGATCAGGTATATGGAGAAGTCCTCATATGCTATGACATTTGTAAAGTTAGGAGTGGCATCAAATGGTTACATTACATATGGCATATCCTAGTTGCAAGAACATGTGTGTGGCGGTCATTGCCACGTGTTGTGAGTCAACATATGTGCATGGTGTTAGTTGCAACGCTTCGGGGATATGGAACGTCATGGTAACATAACGCTTGTGCAGCGATTTGGCAGGATTGCATATGGTTGTAACGATAATAAAGAAGATAACAGTTGTGATGATAAGACAAGTCGAACCCATTACTTGTCCTCCGACTGAACACTTAAATAGAGGATGCTGGCCACATTTTCCAGGGGAGCGGGGATCTAGATTGTTTAGAGCACAGTGCTTCGTTTTTCTGTTATGAGAAGCTTAGAGAGTTTGCTGTGAAATGTCCAGATGTTGTTTCTTTATGAAGTCGACCATTCTCTATTATAATTTAGCTTTCTTTTCCTTGTGAATGCTAATTGTAATTTCCAGAAGAGAGGTCTTAAAGACATTGTACATCATTCTATTTACAGTTGCTGAAGTTGATTCCAGAACCATTTTTGTACCATCTTAAAGAGATTAATTGGATTGGTACCCATTGGAGAGGGACCCGGAGATGTATCCCAGTGGAGGGCGTGAACTCCATTATCAACTTCTGTTTGTGACTCTCTGATTCTATGTTTCTTTTTATATTTCTTTACCAGTTTTGTTGTTCTCATTTTCGGTTTCTCATTCATGTTTTAGTTTGCTATTCATTTCTGTGTCTAAGAATTTATTCGTTGTTAATGCCGTTCCAAGAATTAAGTAAACTGATTAAACGCATTCATTAAACGTTTTAATACACATAAGTTGAGATCCGACAGATCCTGTTATGGTATCAGAGCTGGTTAACTGATGGTGCAAGTTTGTGAATGCTTACCAGGTTCAGGTTAAAGCGTGGTGAAGGAGAATTAATTCAAGGATATTCTGAGATTGTCTCAAGGAGAACATTCTCAAGAACCATGTCTTCTCCACGAGGGGAAGAAGAAGGACATACCGAATGGGAAAAACCTGTTATTTCTGAAACCGAGTTTTTGGAGGCTTTTATGAGCATGAAAGCCATGATGGAAATTCTACTCGATGAGTGAGCAGAAAGGAAGAAGAAAGAAGAAGGATCTTCATCCAAAGATGCAGAAGTGAAGAATGAGGAAAAGGGTAAATGAGTAGGAGGTGATGGTGATCGTCCTGATACTAATCAAACTCTCTCTTCTTCTCATACTTCTCATTCAAATAATGCAAGTCCTAATATGCCTTATTTCAAATTGGATGTAAAATTTGAATTACCTATTTATAATGGAGATTTAGATGCTAAAAAGTTAAACAATTGGATCAAGCAGCTTGAAGTATATTGCAGGGTGCAGGGCATTAATGATGACCCTTCCAGGATTCAATTGGCCACTTTGAGAATGAGTGGAATGGCTCTTACTTGGTGGGAGATCAAGATTCAAGAAGATCTTCGAAAGCATGGTAAAATTATTTCAGTTTGGAATGAATTCATTGAAGTATTAAGAAAGCAATTTTATCCTTTAGGTCACATGCAACAATTAATAATGAGCTGGAAAAAATTTAGACAAGCTAAAGGACAAAGCATTCAATAATATACTCATGAATTTAGAAAGAGGGCTATTGCATTGAATGTTGGATTGGATACACAAGAAACTCTCCTTAAGTACATTGGTGGCATGCATTCTTATTTACGACATACTTTGTTGATGTTTGAACCCAGTACTTTGGATGATGTATTTGTTCAAGCCACACATTTAGAAGCTAGGGGGAAGCATTCTAATGATACTTTTGTGAAGAAATCATTTAAATTTGACAGCAAATCGAAAGATAAGGGGAAAAAGAAGATGTCTACCATTAAGAAAGAGGGTGAAAAACCTACATGTTCGCATTGTCAAAAGGGACATGATGTCTCTAAGTGTTGGAAACTTCATCTGCAGTTAAGGCCAAAGAAGTATGGAGGAAACAAAGATAACGGCAAAGAAAAAGCTACTGCAGCAGTTATTCAAGATTTGGGATTTGACTCAGGCGATGAAACAAAGGTTATAGCTGTCGGAATCCAGGATAAGAATAAAAGTATCTCACTTCCCATTGATGCAAAATCAAGTTCTAGTGCAAGTACAAATCTGCCATCTACTTCTAAGCAAAATGATAAAAATAGAAGTGCATTGTTTCATATTCATGTCATTGCAAATCACACAAAGATTGATACATTGTTTTATAGTGGTTCACAATTAAATATGATATCAGAAGAAGTGGTTAATAAATTGCATTTAGTTACTATGCCTAATGAAAAACCCTATCCTCTTGGTTGGGTTACTAATGATACATGGTTGCAAGTTACAAAGAAATGTGTACTAAAGTTTGTAATTATTGAAAATTTTATGGATGAGGTAGAACTAGATGTAGTACCACTCGACATTTGTGGAATAGTACTTGGGAGTCCATATTTGTATGACTGGAAAGCAATCTTTTAGAGAGAGCAGAATAAGTATCATCTTTTTAAAGATGGCGTAGAGTATATTGTACGAGCGCATAAGACAAAAACCAATCTAGCAATAGTCTCTTCAGGACAAATGAAGAGGTTGGTAAATGCTAGTAAGAATTTTGTGTTAATGATGGTTAAGGTAAAAAATGATGAGATCTCTAAATATTTTGAAGGATGTGACCCTAAGCATAAATATGAACTGATTGAAATCATTTCTGAGTATGATGATTTGTTTCAAGATCCGAAGGGGTTACCACCAAAGAGAGAGATTCAGCATGAGATACATTTTTAGCAAGATGTGCCACTCCTGAACATAGCTATGTACCGGATGTCTGTAACATAGAATGAGGAAATCAAGAAGCAAGTTCAGGAGATGATTGAGAAGGGGGTCATCTGGCCTAGCACTTCTCCTTGTGGCTCTCCTATAGTCTTGGTTCCGAAGAAGGATGGGTCTTGGAGAATGTGCATCAACTATAGGGCCCTTAACAAAATCACCATTAAAAATAGATATCCTCTTCCTCGCATTGATGATTTGCTTGATCATTTGAAACATGCAACGTATTTTACAAAATTGGATCTGCGTAGCGGGTATCATCAAATCAGGGTTGCTGAAAATGATGCTTGAAAAATAGCGTTTAAAACAAAACAGGGTTTGTATGAATGGCTTGTGATGCCTTTTGGGCTCTGTAACGCACCTGCTACTTTCATGCGGGTCATGAATGATGTCTTTCGTTCATTCATTGATTATTTTGTATTTGTATATCTAGATGATATCCTGGTGTTTAGTAAAACCTAGGAAGAGCATATTGTACATGTGAAGAAAGTTTTAGATGTACTGAGGAAGGAGAAGATTTACGTAAAAATGTCTAAATGTGAGTTTGCTAAAACTTCTTTAGTATATCTGGGCCATATTATTGGTGGAGGCCACCTGCGAGTGGACCCAGCCAAGGTTGCTATCATTGTAAACTTGCCACAGCCTAACACTGTTACTGAAGTCAGAAGTTTTTTGGGTGCGGTTCAGTATTGGAGGAAATTCATTTCTTGGTTTTCTTCCATTGCTGCTCCACTACATGCGTTGACAAGCATTAAAGAACTTTTCCAGTGGGGAGGCAAGCATCAAAGAGCCTTTGACACTTTGGAAGAAAATATTAGCACAACACCAGTTCTGACATTGCCATATTTGCAGCAGCCATTTGAGATCGAAATCGATGCCGGCGGGTTTTCCATGGGAGTCGTTTTGATGCAAGGGAGGAATCCAGTATGTTACCATTCAGAAACGTTCTCTACTATGGTAAGTAACTATCTGAATTATGACAAAGAGTTGTATGCTTTAGTACAGAGTGTGAATAAGTGGAAACATTATATCATGGGAAAAGAAACAGTCATACATACTGATCATCAGCCGCTTCAATATTTACAATCTCAAACTAAAGGACAGCAAAGTAGGCATTTAAGATGGATGGGATTCTTACAACAGTTTCATCTCGTAATTAAGTAAAAAAGGGAGTTCATAATAAAGTAGCAGACATGTTATCAAGGCCTCCTACAAATGCTTCAATCATTCTTCAAAACAGTTCATTACCACATGAAAGTTATATTGAACAGTATGCAGAAGATAAAGATTTTAAGAAAGTATATGCATCACTAATACATGGTAAATAGGAAGAGAACTATTATGTGCATAATCAATTCTTGTATCATCTTGGTAAACTTTGTATTCCAGAGAAAGAGAGAGTGCATGTGATTCGAGAAGCACATAGTTCATTGATTGCAGGACATTTTGGAGTAAGTAAAACACTGTCATTATTGCAGAATCATTGTTATTGGCCTCAAATGCAAGAAACTATAGCTAAATACAATTAAGCCTAGCAATAGGAAATTGGGTTTGTAAACACCTCTTCCAGTTTCTTCTCGTCCTTTGGAAATCATTTCTATGGACTTTGTAGGGGGGCTACCTATGTCTAGAAAAGGGCATGATTACCTATATTTTGTTGTGGATAGATTCAGGAAAATGTGTATCTTAATGTCATGTAACAAATAGATCACTGCTGAACAAACCACTCATCTATTCTTTCAGAATGTTTGGGTACATTTTGGGCTACCCATGTCTATTGTATCTGATTGGGATTCTCGGTTCTTGGGAGAATTCTGGTCAAATTTATGGGAGATTATGGATACTAAACTTAAGAAAAGTACATCTTTTCATCCACAGACCGATGGACAAACAGAGGTAGTAAATAGAACAGTGGTTCAACTGCTCAGAGGATATTGTAGTAAACATCCTAAACTTTGGGATGAACAGTTGTAGTATATACAACATGCTTACAATCATGTAGTTCATTCTTCCACAAAAGGATCTCCTTTTGAAACTTGTTTTGGTTATTTGCCAAAAACATCGATGGACTTCTGTTTTGGAAAAGATGCAGTGGATGGACATCATGAAGCAGACAAAGATCTACGATTCATTCATAGAATCCAAGCGGTGTAGTAGAGAGTTCAGGAATAGTTGGAGAAGAGCCAGGCAAAGTACAAAGCCAGGCATGAAAAGCATCGAGTTGATCATCAATTTCAGGTTGGTGACAGAGTTTGGTTACATATCACCAAAGAAAGAATGAAAGGTGAAGGTAAAAAGCTTAAGCCTATTAGGTATGGTCCTTTTGAGATCTTGGAAAAGATCGGTACTAACTATTTTCGCTTGAATTTACCTCCATACATGCAAATTCATTCAGTTGTCAATGTTGAGAATCTTAAATTGTATGAACCTCCTATGATCATGGATGAGGAAACTAACATACAGATTCCTTCAGTTGATGATATGGCACCTGAATACATGAAAGACTTGCAGGATGATGTTATTCTTGAAAGAAATGTAAGGACTTCACAAAGGGGGAATGTTGAGTAACTTTGAGTGGGGCTTAAAGGCATGCATCCTAGCAAAGCAAGATGGATGGAGATTGGAAAAGTGAGGGAGCTGTACCCTCACTTACTTGCCGAATGATTCAGGATTTTGGAGGTCCAAAAGCTCTCCAATGGGGAGGAATGATCCGGTGGATTATTTATCTTCCAAAATTACAGTGATCCAATATCATACAATAGTTATTAATCTATGGTTCTAATTCATATTCTAAACATTACATGCAACCATCCCTTAACTTTTGTAGCATGAGCCGCCCAGTTTCGCATGAGCCACGCAGTTGCGCATGAGACGCACTGTTGCACATGAGCCGCGCAGTTGCGCATGAGCCATGAATTTGTAGCATGGGCCACGCAGTTTGCACATCGTCAAGTTGAACATCGAATGGTTCATGGAGGTTAGTCACATGTTGTGACATTTGTGAAGTTGCGACAATGAATCATGTATATGAAGAAGTCCTCATATGCTGCAACATTTGTGGAGTTAGTAGTGGCATCAAACGGTTACGTTACATATGGCATAGCCGATTTGTAAGCACATGTGTGTGGCAGTCATTGCCATGTGTTGTGAGTCAACATATGTGTGTGGTGTTAGCTGCAATGCTTCAGGGATATGGAACGTCATGGTAACATAACGTTTGTGCAGCGATTTGGCGGGATTGCATATGGTTGTAACGATAATAAAGAAGATAACAGCTATGATGATAAGACAAGTCGAACCCGTTACTTGTCCTCTAAATCAATGCTTAAATAGAGGATGATGGCCACATTTTCCAGGGGAGAGGTGGTTTAGATTGTTTAGAGCACAGCGCTTCATTTTTCTGTTATGAGAAGCTTAGAGAGTTTGCTGTGAAATGTCTAGATGTTGTTTCTTTTTGAAGTCAACCATTCTCTGTTATAATTTAGCTTTATTTGCCTTGTGAAGGCTAATTGTAATTTCCAGAAGAGAGGTCTTAAAGACTTTGTACAACATTCTATTTACAGTTGCAGAAGTTGATTCCAGAACCATTTTTGTACCATCTTAAAGAGATTAATTGGATTGGTACCCATTGGAGAGGGACCCGAAGACGTAGCCCAGTGGAGGGGGTGAACTCCGTTATTAACTTATGTTTCTGACTCTTTGATTATGTGTTTCTTTTTGTATTTGTTTACTACTTTTGTTGTTCTC
Source organism: Pseudotsuga menziesii (assembly GCA_001517045.1). NCBI lineage: Eukaryota > Viridiplantae > Streptophyta > Pinopsida > Pinales > Pinaceae > Pseudotsuga > Pseudotsuga menziesii. The sequence continues at coordinate 39,555 of LPNX010798576.1, forward strand.
ATTTTCGGTTTGTCATTCCTGTTTCAGTTTGCTATTCATTTCTGTGTCTAACCATTTAATCATTGTTAATGTTGTTCCAGGAATTAAGTAAACTGATTAAACGCATTCATTAAACTTTTTAATGCACGTAAGTTGAGATCCGGGAGATCATTCCCAAAGATAAATGTTAACAAGTGTTATATTATTATGTACTTTATACATGGTATGTATAAAGAATTAAATATATTTATAATATTAATGATTAAAGAAAGAAATAAAAGCTCCATCCATTATTATTTATTATGTAAATATAATAAATAGTCCAAAGCCTACAAAGTCTAATTAGGAACTAATTGAAAGTTCCTAAGTTAAAATATTAATAATTACCCAAAGTAATTGAAAAGGGTTAAATAAAGAAACCAAGGTTTCTTGATTTAACTGTCCCTTAGACTGAAAAGTCTGTCTATAAATACTCAATCCAATGAAAGGTTTGGGGTCGTGATATATCATATGTGGGAGTCATTTTTATGCCTGCTTTGCTCCTAAGAGAATTCTTGGATAACATTTTCCTCAAAGGAAAAAGGAGAACTGATCTAGACCTAATATACAAGATAGGAAATCCTACCCTAGGAGCTCTAACCTACTTGCATGTTGGATTCCAGCTCAGGGGGATCTAGATTGAAACCAAGAACAGTTCGGGGTCATGGTTTGGTGGAACATGGTAGTTCCTAAGTGTTTTGGTCTTAAAAAATGGAGGTCAGATCAGACTTGAATTGTTAATGCTAGTTATTTGAGTGTGTGTGTTCAGCCATTAAAAGAGATTCAAGTTACAAGTATGAATCCCTAGACTGTCTATTCTACATTCCTAGAATAAATGTTATTTATGTTAGGTAAATGATTACATTGCATTATCCTAACTTAATGTATATGTTTATGTGTTTAAATCTTCTATGGTTTGCATTTTAAATATTAACCCTAGGTTGTAAGATATTTTATATACCAGGTTTATCTACTGTTTATTTATTAGTTTACTTCTACAAGTTTAATTTCTCCACAAATCTTCATCAAGGGATTTGCACCCTAGTTTTAATTTGTGTATTAATTTTACTAATATAACTGGGTTAAGTACAAACTAGGTTTATTTCAGATCTGTTATTTATCTGCCCCTTTTGTCTTTATACTCTATTGACATATTCCATTTGTCAGTAGAGGCATGTTTTAGAATTACAAAAAATAGTTTGGAGGTAAGTTATATATATACGTGTAAGTATAAACTTACAACCTAGATAACCTAAGATATTATCTACAAATTGAAATGCCATATTATATATATATATATATATATATATATATATATATATATATATATA
>LPNX010798585.1:7942-23362 GCA_001517045.1 Pseudotsuga menziesii
AAACAATTAACATTATTTTACAAAATTGGGGTATGTGACATGTTGCAGGAGGCAACTTCCCTATTTTTGTGGTCATGTTCCCCAAGAAAGTGGAGCAAGAGCATGTGGCTCATTAAGTGAAAACTGACTCAAAAGACCTAGGCATACTAATAAAACTTCCCATTGAAGACAACTGAGGTTACTTATTCTTCACTTGTGAAAATTCTGAGTGAATTTAGTGCACAAGGAGATTCGATGGAGGGGACTAGCCTAGAAGTTTGTTTTGAGTGAAACGTGTTGAAGCTATGAACTAGTGCAACTATTTTAAGCGGATTTCATACTGTTGCAAGCAGGACATATTTACCGTTGAATACTCAGTAGAGTTGCAGATGATTACTAGTACTTCTAGCAGAAGGACCAAAAGACAAGCTCGAGGGTCTTGAGATTTGCATTTCAGCTATCTCCGGGAGTTGGTTGGGAGGAACAAGTTCCTTAAGCTATTGAAACCTCTTCCACATTTCCATGTTCTATATGATTTATCGAGTTTCTAATTGCATATTCACGATCAAGAAAGATTGAATCTAAGAAATAATGTGTTATGCTTCTTTCTTCTGTTATTAGGATTAGTTAATGAAATCTTTTACTGTGAAAAGATATTCAAATGTTTGATTAGATATAGATTAGGATAAATGATTAGAAGAATTTCCAATTTTATTGATTGATAAAAAAATGCCTAACTCTATACACCTTTTTAAATCTAGTACTCTAGTAGAGCAGGTAAGATTAAATTCTGATAAAGAATCGAATGAAGTATACTTGAGTGTGTTTATTTCCCTTCTATATATTTCATAAGGGTTAATCATAAGTATGTTTTTCCTTTCTATTTTAGATGTTTTCCTTAGACTGAGTACAATGTCATAACATAAACAAATTTGTCTCTAGGAAAGATTTAAAAATATACATATACTTACTGTGTGCACTTATTTACACAATGGATAAATTATCTACTACAATCATATTATATAGTAACTAATTTAAACATTATAAAAAGAGAAAATAAATAAGCACTATTAACTTAAAGAAATGGTAAAATTTAAAAGTAATTAAGATTTTATAAATAAAACCTATTTTGATGAAAATGTCAAATATGACTATCATTACCTCCTCTTTTACTAGCAAAGGGGTTATACAGTTTCACCCAAAATTACTTAAAGCATACGTTCATCATTTATATAACTAAAATTATCTAATATATGAATATACAAAATTAAATACATTTTCCATAGAAAAACAGTAATAAAACTGTTTGGTAAAAATAAACTAAGAAAATTTAAGTAAAAACCTTTCAAATATTCTAACCCAGGAAATAAAGTAAAGACTAGGGTTGTATTATTTAACCTTTCCTTTATCTATTGGCTCAAATATTTTCTTAGTAAAAATCAAACTCTGCAACTCTCTCAACATTTTTTTGTTTCTCTTTTAAACAAAACTAAATAAAAATGTGAACAGGAACCATATTAAAAATTCTCTTAAAATTCTTACCTATTTATACATCAATACCAATATTATCGTAGTAATAATATCTCTGTTTAGGTTAAATTAAAAAGAACAGAAAATAACCAACAGATAAATCTCACAGCTTGCTATCATTTTCTAAAACCACAGTATATATATATATTACTGATTATACATTATATAAACAAGAAGTTTGAGAGTTTAAACAAAATACAAACAGTTTCTAAACCCTAAAATTCATTTATAGAAGTCATGGCTTTAAAAACCTGTCCAAAATTACAAACTCTATAAACTAAGTTACGGCCGAAAAGGCCTTATAAATATTTTATTAATTCATGGCCAAACGGCCTTCCAAATTACACAAGACTAGATTGTAACCACGACTGAGTTGTATTTCTAACTAATCAAATAGTATCAAAGTTAAACCCCATCCAACCATTGTAGGAGAAAACCTGAGGAAAGACTAAGGCTTACCAGGATGGACACGAAGCCAGGAATCCCCGCGTGGAGTTTTTATGGCATATTCTAGCACAGAGCATCCACTTGAAAGCTTGCACAAGTATAATAAAACACTGAATGAGAAATTTATACAAATGACAAAGCTAATAGCTTATGAACAAGTGTAGAATAGTTATAAAATAGAAACAAAATTTCTCACGTGAAGAACTTGACCTCGACCCCATACTCGATAACAAGAACAGACCCTAGTCAACAGAAAAATTACGCCGAGCAGCGATGGAAGCACTGCTAAGAAACCCTAATGCGAAATTCCAATTCAGCGCCAAGGTAAACAAAAAAATGAGCTCACATTACAGAGTTTTACCACTGCGCCAGTGCCGAAGGATAGCTCACGCAGAGGCTTGGTGATGGTGACATTGACCACGCACCCGCAGAGATAAAGAATGGAAGTAAAACATTCATACACAGAGTATAGCAAGGAAGTTAAGGACTCTCACAGGTAAAGGTAAGCCATAAGTAGTGTAGGTTCTCGTTTGCAGCTTAAGAGAAACGGTGAAGCCATGAGGCCATAAGCCTGCGGCTTCCTCTCCACGACAGTAGTAAAAGATAGGTAAAATGTGATTTTTTAGGGTTTAGGATAGCTTTATGGTGAAAATACGAAAGTGAAAAGCCTATCTAGTGATCACCTACCACGTAGCCTTTGATATTTTTGCAAATTGTGGGTTTTGTATTGTAGTTCAAGATCCCAAAGAGCAGCGTGCATACAAGCACGTTTTATAAAAAAAAACTATGGTTAAAACCTTGTTCATATCATTCCATACCTTTCATTTTAGTATGCATATTATAACCATTTTCTCCATTATAATAATATTTCAAAAATTATAATATGCATGTTATAATTACTAAAGGAAATAATATTGGAAGTGGTCCATGCCTAAACTCGGGTTTGTTTTTATCAACCATGTAAATGGGCGAGAAATTATGTATGGAAACCATTAACCTTGTTAGAATAACAAACATCACCCTATAAGGAACTGTGGAATTTGTAAAAAGACCTTGTAAAGAAACCTAGCACAATATTTTGGTAAAAACACTTATGTGCATAAGCTTGCAACAATAGATAGTTTCATAGCTTAATTTCTTAGTGTAAGTATTCTCACTTAGCTTTGATATAGGGTAATAATAATGTTTACATCATATCTTCGGGAGAGATGAAGTCATGTGAAGGATAGGTTGAATAGATTTTATAGGGAAGAATCTTTCATTCCTTACACAAAAAAATAACACTATTAATTATCAATATAATATTCATTCTATTATATTTTTACTTGATGAATACCTAAGAACTTAGAAGTTTGTTTCTGTATGACATATTTAGTCTTATGTCGAATATTACATGACTATACCTATATTTAGTTTTTCCTAGTTTACATAGCATTTGAATATTGTTGAAACAAATACCCTTGGAATTGCCATAGTATCAAGTAATAAGGTATTAAAGGACCTGTTTTACGATTTACTTTTCACTAGGATTACATACACGACCTAAACTGAAATAGATAGATAAAAGTTAGATGATCAAATTATAGTTGAATCAAAATTGAAGAACAACTGGATTATTTCAGTTTTTCTAAGCACTTATATTTACGAGAAAACTAATTAAAACATAAATATATAGATCAATGATACCTCATTCATTTTGATAAAAGCTGTAAAGTAAATAAATTTACTAGCATTATATTTTATGCTAGTTGAGATAATAATCTCGATCTGGAAACTGGTTACAAAACGTATTACGTTTATAAGACCTGTAAAAGAAGCATCACTTCACTGCATTCGCTAAAAATCTAAGTAAGCCTCGGACTCGACTGAAGTTCCTTCATATTTTCACAAAATAGTAAAGCAAACTTATCCCTCAAGTAATTAAACAGATGTTTCAATTCGTGTTGTTCCAAATCACAACCTACTAAATCAAATCCTCAACAATGATTTATGCAAGCAAACAATTAAGTATGCAGAACTAGAAATTAACAAAAGAATCAGTTCTAGTTAAGAATCAATAATGAAGAAGGAATGGGAGAGAACTATCGTCAGCCAGAGTCAATGCTAGAACTAAACTTATCTATGTCAAAACTATTAGTTTCCTACAACTCATTCATTGAAAATACCAAAGGAGGCACTATCGAAAGTTCAAAATTTAGTAGCATTTTTTCCAAATCCTTTTTTGTGTCAACTTGGTCATTTTCTCTTCATTGCAAACCACCAACTTGGTAAAATTTTCTAAATGTCATGTCCTCTAAATCGTAATGTATTCCAACCCAAAGTCTAGTGTTCAAGTCTCTTTGATTTTTTTTGAAAAGGTCACTTATTCTTTTTCAAGGAAAAATAAATGAAAATTATTATTATAAATCAGTTATGTGATCTAGTAAAATAATAATATTTTTCCTCGTTCATTATTGAATGTTTTCTAGTTAAAAAACTATTGTGCTCAAACCCCATGTTAATCCTAACCAATTTGAGTAACTTAGTATCACCAAGCATATGTTTCAAGTGTCAAAATGTTAGTTTTGATTAGTTCTAGAAAAAATTAATTGGTTCAAACCCAACATCAATACACTTAACAAGTTCTGACCAAACACCATAGGAACAAAAACCCTCCTTCAAGAATGGAAATGAAACACACCAAAAATTGTTGCTCCAAAATCAAGTAGGTGTGATGCTTGATCTTATGTCTAGAGTAATATTCCTCATTTGTATTAGAGGTATGTGACCATCTAAATTAGGAACATGATCAGTTACATGATGGAAAATGCTTACATGTATAACAATTGAAATATACTCATAGGAAATCATGTAAATGATCTTCAAACTTGAATTTTGAAACATGTGATGTTAGAAAAGGTCCAAATGAGAATTTATGATATTTAGAATCTGTCACAATAATATTTATATGTCCTCCATCTTCTGTCCAAATTTGAGAGTATATGCCAATCTTCATCATGCAGTGGAATGGAAACTTGACACTGAGAGTGTGGTAAACTACTCCAAACTATCATTCAACCTCCCAAGAATCCAAAGACACATCAACATGATATAAAAATAGAGGCTCTGAATGTTTATATGCTGTATAAGATGACTAATATACCTCGGAATTCAAATGTGAAGACTTTTGAGAGAACAATGTGTTTTGGAGATCAACTCCAAGAGCTTGTTGATGGTCCAATTTTTTGAATTTTGTACCAATGGTGATAAGATTATAAAAAAATAAAGCTGGATGATTTTGTAGCATTAAATCATCTCGAAAAAAGTGGAACATTTGTTTGATATGTGCCATAGTATTGGAATATTCATGAGCTTTTCCATATTTAGTGAAACTCTGAGAATTGGTGCAAGCAATCATGTAGAAAACCTCAAGAAGCATGGGATCAATTGAAGCATTTGAAGTTGCTCCCAAATCTGATATATCCTCCTATATTTCCATTAGATAATCATCTTGCACACCAAAAAATTAATTGGAAGTAGAGGAATTGAATTTCTCTTCAGCTTCTACACACAATAACTGGTTTCATTTGCTCAGAATTTGAGATAGAAGATTTGTACGAGAGTGATGACTCAATAAATAGTTATTCAACACTTGAATCTCCATTAGTCACTTCTTCTTCATGATCAACATCATCGGAACAATATAAATTATATTTATCTTTGTCTTCCAATGCAACAGACAAATATTTTTCTTCAATATGTACTTCTTCAGAGGAAGAATTCGAATCAATGAGAATTCTAATAATAGGAACTAAATGTGTTGAGGACTTTTATGCAATTTCTAATTCTTCATGGATAACTTATTCAAAGAATATTTAGGCCAAGACAGTAGTGATATCTGTGAGAAAATATAAGGAGGTTTCTCTGATAGGATCGCTCTCCAAATGGATTATCACTTCCTCCTCATCTTGTAATCCAAATGTTTTGTCTAGATTTCTCCAAAGCTCACTTGGGAGATTATTTGTATCAATGAGGTAGTGCATGCATGGTGGAATAGACAAACACATAATTCCAAAGGATCTAAAACTGTTAGTCAAAAATGCATCTTTCTCTTCAAAGGATTCTGGTTCTGTAACAATTCCAATAGACATATCAAAGAGATCCAACCTCTTCAAATGCTATGATATCTTCAATAATTTCCAAATATAATAGTTTGGAGAATATCGAAGAGGAATTGAATTTGAACCCATGAAGTTGTAAATGCATAAAAATATGGAAAACAAAAATACTTAGGAGGAAATTCAATGCTACATATCTTTGATACCATGTGAGAATTTGTAATGGCATGAATCTAGTTCACTGAAGAAACCTCACAATTAGTTTTGCAAGAATGTAGAGAAGGAAGAAAATTTGAGCAAAGCATATGGGGAAAAGAAACTCCATCGTGATATTATTGAACAATGATATTACAATAAATAATATATCTTTGATAGATAATTACAATGCACGAAAAGAAATTCAAGTATCTCACAAAAGTAGGTTTACTAAATATGCAAAAAAACAATAGTGGCAACATCATGTTTCCAACTCAGCCAAGGAATTCATGAATTAGCTAAATCACATACAAAAGCTAATAAGTGATGAAAAATAATATCATGGATTTTGGATATAAAAATACGGAGGATGTGCTAACCAAAAGGTAGACAGGTTTCCAAGTCCATAAAGGCACCATGCTTTATTCTTATCCACTAAAAAGTAGAAAAAAGTAGGAAAAGCTTTGCAAAAGCAAGAAGTGCACTCTCAACGTTTTGGACTATCATAAAAGTAGGAATACTCTATATAAGGGATCTCAAGTGGATAATGATGACAAGTTGGGAGCCTAAAAGGAAACATGGGGTTAACAACCTAGTCTAACACCTAGGAACATATAAAAAATGAATAATAATGTATATCCTATGTCTAGATGGGTTTTCAATATTCTGTCACAAAAGAAGATAGCCTGATTCCATAGATGTCACCTGAGTTCAAATGTAAAGGAGTTAAAAATATTTCCAACCAACATCATCCTTTCCAGATCTGGAGATAGCCATGCAAATGCACATCCCATAGAAAATTTCTCGAGTGTAAGAATATTGACACGAGGTGATGAATGCACAAATTTCATTTCTTCATCTTACAAATACATTACACAAAATAGCTCACATAAAGGTTAAAGGAGAGCCCCATATATAGAGCATTAAGGAAAAAATATCGGACTGAAACTTCAAATCACAAGGAACAGTGCTAAATGTTGGAATGTGCAAGTCTCATGGAAATATTTGAAATCAAAAATCAAGCACTTCCATATTTGAAAGCAAAAAAACGGTATCAAGATTAGCTTCATATTTCCTGGATACCAATTAAATCATATCGAGATTGAAGATATGATCATGTAAATGCATATTTCTCTAGTCAAAAGGGTAGGTGGCAGATTATAAAATGGTCACAACGCATTTCTCGCATAATCCTAGTAGAGATGATAGTGAGTGTCAAGTAAGGTGGAGTGCCTAATCGATTAAAGCATTATTCGCATACTAATTTTCTATATTTTAGGTATTGAGTAAACTTTCAAATGGATAGTTGGAGAACAAGAAATTTCAAAATCATGGTTGGAAGTTTACCAAGAATTTATAGGTTTGGAGAGCGGTTTATGATGTGTTGATAGTTAAAGAAAGTGATCCTAGTTTCTATGCAACTTATTGAAGATTATTTTAGTTTCTTGTTATATTTTAGTTTCTAAAGTTTGTAATAGGGAATTTATTGTAGTTCTATTTCAAGATGGATTTTTAATGTAAAAAGGAGTTCAATCCAAGGGGGTTGGGAATTGAATTATGCGACTTGATTGTCTGATTTTGTATACAGAAAATCTGTTTTCAAATGTATGTATTTCATGCCTGAAGACTCCAATAAATGTAATGTTTAGTATGTATTATCTCATGCGCATTTACCTTATTCTTATTCTTGTATGTGATGTTTATAGTGTAGTATACGTTGTAGTTCTAAGTTGTAGAATCCATAAATGGTTAATGATTAATTGGGTTTTGATGTAGCTAGTTGATCTCCTTCTTTTGATGGCACCAATGCTTTCTACAAGATCATCTTCTTCTCATGCATCTTGCATGCCTTTGCATGGATTAAAGAATTTTTTTCATCCATAATCGTTCCCAATATAGTTCCTTCCTGTTCGTTTGTGCCATTCCCCCACACATTGACTTTGGTTCATAGGATTTCGTGGTTAATCAATAATTTTACTTACAAGATATGTTGCAAAAGGGAAATAACACACCTTATTATGAATTCTAGAATCTCCCTCCTTATCTATTCTACTAAATCACAACGTTGAAGAGAAATCCCTTTTTTATCACTCTCATCTGTTGGTGTGGAGATTTAATGGCTTGTGGGCATGGGTTGTCGATTTACAGAAATGGGTTATCAGCTCTTGGACACCCCTAATGAAGGAGGATACTTTTAATAACCCTTGTGAAAATGGTTTTTTTGTTATTGAATTTGACGTTCAAGAAGATAGGGATTTGATGGAGTCATATTGGATCCTTGGTTCTGGGGAAGCTCCGGTTTATGCTTGAAGCTATGGATTCCCACCTTTGGTCCTCTAATGGATTCACTTGCCTCAGCTCATGTATGACTCATGATTTTGAATATGTTGTTGCATTTGTTGTGTAAACCCTCCCTTAAATCCATTATGAATGCTCTTTGCAAGTTCTTCTTTTGCATCCTAGAAACTTTGAATCAGTATTATACTACCATTGCAAGGATTTGTCTAGAAATGGATTTCGGATAAAGGATGTCCGAGTAAAATACACTGTAATGAAAGAAATTTCTCATAGACCCAAAAACTTGACTATGAACAAGTTATTTTTAAATGGAGAAGTATTTCCACCATATACACAATAAAATATGAGTTATAAACCTAGATATAAAAAATTAAAACAATCATAATTAACTTATATAAAATATTTAAAAATAATAATAGAATAAAACTAAAATAAACATGATCATACTTAAACATTTAAAATTGTACCATTCAAAATGAGCTCAACATATTTAGAGGATTTATTGAACATGAATATCTTAAACTGCATTGAATGTGCATTAAAACAAAATAATGCAAGAATAATATATCAATTAATCAATGAGCGTAAAATTAGAAAATAACAAAATTATCTCTAGGTAAGAAAATAATCCAATCCGAAAACAATAAAATAACCTTTTGAAAAATAGTAGGTAATAAAATTATTACCGGAAAACAATTTGAATCAACACAGTTAGAAATAAATTACCAGGAGTGACAAGGAAACTATTATGGATTCTAGAAGATCCCTTCTTGTCTATTCCATTAGATCCCAACCTTGAAGAGCAAGCCATTTTTTATCACTTCCATATGTTGGTGTGGAGATTTAATGGCTTATGGGCATGGCTTCTTGATATACAAAAATGGGAAATGGGTTATTAGTTCTTGGACGTCCCTAAGGAAGGAAGAGACTTTTAATAACCCTTGTGAAAATGTGTTTTTTGTTATTGAATTTGACCTTCATGAAGATAGGGATTTGATCTTGAGATTGGGTCTTTCGTTCTAGCTCGGGTTTATCTATGAAGCTATGGATTCCCACCTTTGATCCTGTAATCGATTCACTTGCTTGATACCCACCTTTGATCCTGCCATTTGGAATTCTCATGACACGTTCCACTTTTGCATCATAGAAACTTAGAATGAGTATTATACTACCATTGCAAGGATTTGTCTAGAAATGAATTTTGATAAAGGCTTTCCCACTAAAATAAACCTCAATGGAAGAAATTTCTAGCATCCAATAACCTCTTTCCCCAAAAATAATCACAAACCCAAGTGGTGAGAGGTTACACTGAGATGGAATTGATCTATCTATGCAAAACAAACCCCAAATCAACATTATGCTAAAGCGGACTTAGAATCCATCCAAGAAGAAATTAGTACACCTCATAGCACCAATGATTCTATGAAGGACCAAGAACAACACAAAAGTTTCAGTAATTGAACGACAAGGTTAGAGTTTTCAAGTCGTAAGAAAGAAAGAAAGGAATGTTAATTTAGCAAAAACCATTTCACCCTGCATGTCTGGAAGAGATAATCTTCAAGCTATTCATAAAAAATACCAAGGGTGTTGCTAATACAATGGCACACTAAATCTACATATCTTTAAGAAAAATTACAAGTAATTTTTAAAAAACAATAAAATAACAACCTTTAAAATAACATAATATATTGGTCACTAATGCAATGGCACAGATCAATAATCCAATCCATTGGAAAACAATAAAATAATAGTCTTTTGAAAAATCCAATCCAATGCCTTGGAAAACAATATTCCAATCTGCCGGAAAACAGATTCAATCCAATTAGTTGGAAAATAATAAAATAACAGCCTTTTGGAAAATCTAATCCCTTGGAAAACAATAAATGAACACACTTACATCCAATCGAATCCCTTGGAAAACAATAATCCAATCCATTAGAAAACAAATCCAATCCAATGAGTTGGAAAACAATAAATCAATACAGTTAGAAAAAATAAATTAATAGCAGTGAATATGGCTATTTAAAATAATAACATACTCCAACCAGGAAGATGCAAAACGAGTGAAGATTTTATGAGAGACATCAGTCCAGCATAAAATCAGGCCTCGACTCAGATTGAGGGTGCATTGGCAGCAATAGCATTACTAGAGATCGTGGCCGTAGTCGGGGCGTTCATGGCGAGCATTACAGGTAGATCAGGTCGTAGTCGTGGTTGTGGTGTGGTGGAGAAGGTGTGCATACTGTGCCTTATTCACTGCTGTTCCTGATAGCCAAAACCGAGCCGACTAAACTTGGGTTTAGGGCTCAGTCAATATTTAAAAGAAAATAATTTCACTTTTTAACTCCGACCTGTTTTTACTGCGACCAAGTTAATACCTGCGATCAACTTATCTGCGGTGCGATCAAGTTGATGCCTCATGCGATTAACTTATCTGCGGTGCAATCAAGTTGATGCGATCAAGTTGATGCTTGATGCGATCAACTTATCTGCGATTAAGGTGATGCGATCAAGTTGATTCCTGATGCGATCAACTTATGTGCAATCAGAATGATAGAATATGTTTCTTAGTCTAAAGACTTAATAAATTACAAATACTTTTCACCTGCAAGTAAGATGAAGTAAAATGACCACATTTACAAATCCAAATAACTTATGGAAAACATATGCCCAAATATGTAGGAATATTTGAGTCGAACAAGGTGCGGTAAAACCTGGAACTTTCACGCGGTGAGATTTTTATGGGTTCTTGTTCTTTTACTTATCAGTAATTGTAAAAGACATTTACATAATTAAATCTAGAAATATGAATGGCCAAATAATTATGAATTCAACCACAAACTATTTCATAAATTTAACTATGCGGAAATACAAAGTAATACAAACTTGTCTGTTACAAACTCGTCCGTCTACAGAGCTTCAGCTCTTCGGCTAAATCAAATGCACAGAAGCTTGAGCTTCGACTTCACTTTCTCACCTTGAGTTCCTCTGCTTGTATCTTTTCCTGTGTTCATGTTCTCCCTGTAAAACTAAATTGCAAAATGCTTCTTCTATTTATAGACAACCTGAAGATTGCTATAGCATGGACAGACTTACTTGCCGACTTACTTTCCATTAAACACTGCAATACCTATCTACCTAACAACTTTAGCTTCTGAAATAAATTCGATTGAATTATGCTGCCTACATGTGGACTTTTCCTTCTTGTCAGACTGACAGACAAGATCGTGGCTTCTACAGATTCTGACAGAGTCGGCTGGAGATCAAGTGCTGATCTGTGAGTAATTACATTTTTCCAACACTCCCCCTTAATTATGAGCAAATGGGGATTTTTAAAACAAAACTTACAAAATGTTTAAGAGCTTAGACATGCTCTGTTTATGACAGAGTTCACTGTGGAGAACTTGTCAGTCCAAGATAACTACGGAGATACTGGAATATGTCCTTTGCCAATGGCTTTGTGAAGATGTCGGCAAGTTGGTCTTCAGACCTGCAAAATTCCAAACAGATTTCCTTGTCATTCACCAACTCTCTTATAAAATGAAACCTTGTGTCGATGTGCTTGGTTCTCTTGTGAAACACATGATTCTTTGATAATGCTATGGCTGAATTGTTGTCGCAGAAGATTGTTTTTGGTTCTTGATGGTTCTGTGACAAGTCTTTTAAGACTCTTCTCATCCACACAGCTTGACATGCAGCACTTGTTGCTGCAACATACTCTGCTTCAACTGAATATAGAGTTACTATGGGCTGTTTCTTTGAAGCCCATGAAACAACACCTGTACCAAAATGAAATGTGTATCCAGATGTGCTTTTCCTGTCATCTATGCTACCTCCATTGTCACTGTCAGTGTAACCAATGAGTTTAAAATTTTCTGAAGTTGAATACATAATACCAAGGTCTTTTGTGCCACTTACATACCTCAGAATTCTTTTACCTGCTTGCCAATGTGAGTCTTTTGGTGACTCCATGAACCTTGAGATCAGACTTACACCATACATAATGTTTGGTCTTGTTGCTGTCAAATACATAAGGCTACCAACAAGCCTTTTGAACAGCGTAGGATCTACAGTGGATCCTTCATCATCCTTGCTTAATTTTAAACCTGTTATCACTGGTGTTGGGGCTGTCTTACAGTTAGACATGTTAAACCTTTTTAAAACTTCACTTGCATACTTAGACTGTGATATAAAGATACCACTTTCAGACTGCTGAACTTTAATGCCCAAAAAAAACTTCATAAGCCCCAGATCAGTCATTTCAAATTCACTTTCCATGACTGTTTTAAAATCTACTATGCCATAATCACCAGTAAATATTAGATCATCTACATACAGGAAGACAATCAACATCTTACCTTGCTCATCGACTTTGGTGTACAAAGTTGGTTCACTTTCACTTCTGTGAAATCCATTTTCAATGAGATAGGAATCAATCCTACTATACCAAGCTCTAGGGGCTTGCTTCAAACCATAGAGTGCCTTTTTCAGCCTGTACACTTTATGCTCTTGACCTGGAACTTCATACCCTTATGGTTGTTCCACATATACTTCCTCTTCTAGATAGCCATTTAAGAATGCCGACTTGACATCCATTTGATGAACTTGCCATTTGTTTTGTGTAGCAATGGCCAAAACTGTTCTCACTGTATCCATGCGTGCAACAGGTGCAAACGTTTCATTGAAGTCGATGCCGGGTTGCTGTGTGAACCCTCTTGCTACCATTCTTGCCTTGTGATTTTGCACATTCCCATCAGCATCTTGCTTTGTCTTATAAATCCATTTAACACTCATTACATCTTTGTATTTTGGTACATCAACCAGTTCCCATGTCTGGTTTTTCTCAATGCATTCTATTTCTTCATCCATGGCTTGTGCCCATACTTCTTCTTCAACAGCTTCTTCAAATGTTAGTGGATCATATATAGGGGAAAATAATGCAAACATAGAGAATGAATTAGGTGTACCAGCTTCATATATCTCTCTCAGACTTCTTGTCTTCATCGGTTCTGTCGATGTTGACCCCGACGAATTGCTTGATGGAGTCTGCTGTCCTCTTGGTGTACTTGTCGGTGTAGCTTGAGCTGCTACTTGTGTCGATGGTCCTTGTGCTGAACCATGTCTTGGTGTCATGGGAGTCGACGGTGCTCCAACTGGCTGATTTACATGTGGTATTTGAACCACTTCCTCTTCCATATCGTCATTGTCAATGTTCGACACAATCTTGACATTTGTGTCGATGGTTCCATCCCATGATTCATTTTCAACAAATTGAACATCCCGACTGATTATGACTTTCCTTGTGACGGGGTCATACAACTTGTATGCTTTTGTGTCTTCTGAATAGCCTACAAAAATACATTTCTGTCCCTTTTTGTCTAGCTTCCTTCTCAGCTCATCTGGAATATGAGCATATGCAACACAACCAAAAACTTTTAAATGTGAAACACTATGATTCATACGTGTCCATGCTTCTTGGGGAACTTTGTTCTTCACACTCTTTGTTGGACATTGGTTCATAATGTATACAACAGTTGCGACTGCTTCACCCCAATACTCATTTGGCAAATGCTTAGCTGCCAACATGCTGCGTGCCATCTCCATGATGGTTCTGTTCTTTCTTTCAGCTATACCATTCTGCTGAGGTGTATACCGTGCAGTGAATTGTTTCTGTATACCACGGGTCTTGCAAAAATTTAGAAATTCATTTGAAACATATTCACCTCCTCTGTCGGTCCTTAAAATCTTGATGCGGTGACCACTCTAGTTCTCCACGAGTGCCTTGAATTGCTGAAAATAACCAAATGCATCAGATTTGTGTTTCAAGAAATATACCCATGTCTTTCTTGAGTAGTCATCAATAAAGGTTAGAAAATATTTGCAGTCACCAATGGATGATGTCTGCATTGGACCACAGATGTCAAAGTGCACAATTTCAAGTGGTGTGCATGCTCTATAGGACTTTCCAACTGGAAATGTCTCTCTGCGTTGCTTGCCAAAAATGCAGCCTTCATAAACCCTCTCTGGTCTGTCGATCAATGGTAATCCCTTCACCATATTCTTTGTGTGTAGTACCTTCAGCCCACCAAAATTCAGATGTCCAAATCTGAAATGCCACAACCAGGATTCATCCTGAACTTCTGTCTGAAATGCAGCTTGCAAATTAGCGCTGCAATTTTCTCTCTTGTCGAGGATCTCGACTGTATCTTCACTTTCTATCTTGAATGCAGCTTCTGTCTTTGTCTTCCCTTTTATGTTGGGAACTATCCTCAATGGAAACAAGCGGTTGCTTGTCATTGGCACTTTTACTATCAGCTGGTCGCTTGGACGCTTGTATTTGATCACACAGTGTTCATTTTCCATGTAGACTCTATAGCCCTTTTGTAACAACTGTCCAATGCTTAATTGATTATGTTTTAGACCTTCAACATGATAGATATCAGGGATATACTTACTCTCCCCCTGTTTGGTTAGAATATCAATAGTTCCTTTTCCTAAGACAGTGACTTGGACATTGTTTCCAAGTGTAACATCAGTTTTAACTGAAGTATCTAGACTGGAAAATAGATCTAAATTACCAGTCATATGGTTGCTGCATCCTGAGTCTAAGTACCATATGTCATGTGGACTTTCTTGAATAGCATTGCATTCAAGTGGAGATGTCGATGCCATTAACATTGCACCTGTCGAAGTGTTGGTGCTGGTTTCCTGACTTGGGCTTTGCCTTCCTTGGTAATATTGTTTCTTCCTGCATTCATATGCATAATGAACAAACTTCTTATAGTAATGACATTGAATTTTTGATTTATCAAACCTCTGGCCACTTGGCTGACTTGGGTTCTGGTTATCTCCTCTGCCACCGACATTTGCAGGA
>LPNX010798607.1:0-55216 GCA_001517045.1 Pseudotsuga menziesii
CTTCTATGGATTCTCTTCAAAAATCTTAAAATGTGGATTCGCAAATTTAAGTTGCATGATAGTGTTTTGTATACATTCAAAAGACATTTTATGGAGAACCTTCTTGGTTTGAATTCATATTCCAATATTAAATTCTCCTTTTGTACATTTTGAGGAGTCCTACGTTGGACACTTGGTCGCACAAACTAAATCTTGGTTCTCTTCAAAACTCTTGAATCGTGGATTCCCAAATTTCAGTCGCATGACAATTTTTCCTGTATATTCTAAGTGTAGTGCACTAAGATTTTGAAGTATTTTAAAAAATTAGATATTTGGGAGGGAGGGTATCCTTTAGCTTGAATCCATATTCCATATTGAATACATTGTCAAACTTAAAAAGTTATATATTATTTTATTTTAATTAATTTCTCAATTTTTAAAAAATAATATTTGCATTGTCAAACTTAAAAAGTGATATATTATTTGATTTTAATTAATTTTTCAATTTTTTAAATATAATATATTGTAATATAACTAAATTTTTTAATGACTTTATAATTTAAAAAAAAATATATTTATTTTCATTTAGATAAAGCTAAAAGATTGTGCTTATTAATGAAGATGGTTGATTTTAACATGGATATAAATAATTTACTATACAATGGAGGTTGTGGAGATTGTTAGAAAACAAAGTAATTGAGTTAAAATTTTATTTTAATTATATATGATAGGTAGTCATTATTTTACATTTTTTTATGTCTTATAGTGATATATATAAAAGGTAAGTTGATATAACTACACACAATTGATGAGAAAAGTGCAAATCACCTCAGAGAAGGCGTATTCATGATGTGCTAAGCTCTGCAAAATTGATAAGAAGGTGTATTCATGGTGTGCTAATTATAAAGTAGACCTTGCAACTTTTTTAAATTTCATGTTTCAATTTAGAATTTATATATCAGTTTGTGATCATAGCTTGAAGATGAAATTTTAGTTGTTTTGTTGATTTAGTTAAGGGCAAGGAATGGAATAATCTATGAGATGGGAAAATTGTTTCAACTTATGAAGAAAGGCTCTTTGGTGGCCAAGGGAGCGGAGCTCCGCTCCCATCTCCCTCCTCCCCCTCTTCTTTTCTCCACGTCTTCTTTTTCCCATCAGTAAATTAAGATTGCCGCCGCTGAGTATGCCTTGAAGGAATTCCCTTTATCTCTAACTTTTTAGTTACTCAAAAAAAAATGAATAGATGTAAATCCATGAAAAATATGAGATATGAGAAAACCAAAAAGGAATATATGTAAATCACCATGCAAAATATGAGATATGAGAAAACCTTGGCTACATGTCAATATGAATAATTAGCATTGAAATTGAGATTTAATTGAAGTACATCATCCATTAAAATAAATATAAGTAGGGATACACGCTCAGAACCTTCGACCCTCTATGGATCTATATACTTAAATCAACATATCGAGCACAAATAATATAATTAGAAATATACGCTCAAAATATTTGACCCTTTACTATCATGATGTTGGGAGTAGGGGTTGGGGGTGTTTTAATTTTTTTTTCAGTAACGTTGTTGGGGGATTTAGGGGGATGTTTTAAATCCTTTAGATAATTTTTTAAATGTAATTTTATGGAAGGGTTAAGAGGATTAGGGTGGGAGGAGGGGTGAAGGGTTAGATTTTTTTTTAATATAATGTTGTTGGCGATTTCGGGGTTAGGGGGCAATGTTTTAAATTTTGTAAATGTAATGTTTTTGGGGGGTTAGGGGGATGTTTAATTTTTTTTTTAATGTAATGTAATTTGGGGGGGGTGGGTCAAGGGGTTATGGGTTTAATTTATTATTATTATTATATCCAGTCGTTCATCTACAGAAAATATAGATTATGATGGGGTGTCAGAATCCATGGATGAGTGTGAATAATTTCACATGAAACATTTTAGATGTTTTTTGTTAGTATGATGTTTGTAATTGAAACTCTAAAGAAGTTTTTGATCATTTATATGAATAATTTGTTCTTGTAGGGGCTAATATATGATTTCATTATGAATCATGACATAATTTATTTAATATTAAATGGCTAGAGTGGTGAAATTATTTATGAAATATTTGTTTTTGTTTAATATGCAAGTTTCAAAAAAGTTGTAATTTATCTCTTGAAGAAAAAAATATTTTTCCAATCTAGGGGTTGATTTCAGAATTTTTGTAAACAACAGTATGGCATTTTTAGGCCATGGCACTATTTTTTACCCCGAAAAAAAAATGTGTATACTCGTATCAACACTTTTCTATTTGGGGTATTTTTTGGTGTTTTTTATGCCAAAATCATCGTTTTTATGGATAGAGTTCTCGTTCTAGTATAAAGTTCTCGTTTCATAGTATAAGTGGTTAAATGATGATCGGCCAAAAATGGAAAAAATTGGAGACTACTGGAATGAAGAACAAACAACAGAAATAGTAAACTTACTAAAAGAATTTCAGGATGTCTTCACTAGAGACTACAAAGATCTCAAAGGTCTAGTCCATGAAATGGGTGAAGTGAAGATCAACATCAAACCTGATGTCCAACCTATAAAGAAAATACCATATAAATTGGCTCATAAGTACAAAGAGATAGTCAAGAAAGAGATTGATAATATGCTTGCAGTAGGAATTATCTACCCTATTGACCAACTAGAATGGGAAATTCCAATGGTTGTTCAACCGAAAAAACATGATCCAACCAAGCTAAGGATCTGTGTTGACTTCAGAGACCTCAATAAAGTTACATTAACAGACCCATTTCCAACTCCTTATGCAGATGAAATCTTAAATGAGGTCATAGTTCATGAATGCTACTCGTTCACAGATGGATTCTCAAGTTATAACCAAGTACCAATAGCCAAAGAAGATCAGAAAAAGATAACATTCGTATGTGAATTTGGCTCATTTGCTTGCAGGGTTATTCCTTTTGGATTAAAAAATGCACCTGTAGTATTTTCAAGAATTGTGGTCAAAACATTTCAAGAATATATTTACAAAACAATGGCAGTATATTTCGATGATTGGAAAATATACTCTATGTTAAAAGATCACTACAAAAGGATAAGGCTCATGTTGGAATGATGCTGACAAATCCAGCTAGTTCTGAACATCAAGAAGAGCATATTTATGACCCCTATAGGGATACTATTAGGACACATTGTCTGCAAAGAAGGAATTAAGGTCGACTTCGCAAAAAAAAAAATTATCCTCGACTTAAAACCATCGATGAACCCAAAAAAAGTCATGGTACTGCTTGGTCATACAGGATATTACAAGAAATTCATAAGATACTATTAAGATATGACCTATCCACTAGAAGAACTGCTAAGAGAAGATCAGGAGTTCGACTAGACAGAGGAGTGCAACATATCATTTGAAACACTAAAAGGGAAGCTAGTTGAAGCACCCATTCTAAGATTTCCAAACTGGTCAACCAAATTCCATGTACACATTGACGCGTCAGGCCTGGCAATAGGAGCAATCCTAACTCAACCAAGGGACGATGGAATGGACTTCCCTATAGTTTATAGTAGCAAAAAATTAAATAAAGAAAAAAGAAACTACTCAACAACGGAGAGAGAAGCATTAGGAATGGTCTTCGCACTACAGAAGTATTGACATTACCTACTAGCCAATCTGTTTATCTTTTATACCAACCACCAAGCACTAAAATACCTCATAAATAAGCCCTTACACCATGGGAGAATTTTTTAATGGATACTTCTATTACAAGAATTCGAATTCAAATTCATTGTTAGACCAGGAAAGTTAAATGTAAGACCCGACCACTTATCATGAATCGACACAGGAGAGGAACTGATAGACGTCGAAGACAACCTATCGGATGCACATTTATTTTGAATAGAAGTAGTTCCGATAGAATTAGAGGAAATAGCTCAGTTCTTAGAAGATGGATAAGCACCAGAAGGCATGAGTACGGAGAAGAAACAAATCTTAGCCATGAAAGCTACACCATATAGCCTCATAAATGGATTGTTATATAAAATGGTCCTCGATGACATCCTCAGAATATGTGTACTAGAACATGAAAGAAATAATATTATGTATGAAGCACATTATGGACCATTGGGAGGACATTTTCAAGAAGACACAACTACCAAGAAAATCCAACAATCAGGGTTATGGTGGCTGACACTTCACAAAGATTGTAAAACATTTGTGAGCCAATGTGACAGATGTCAACAACTGGGTCGACCTCTGCCTAGTACAGAAATTCCCTTAATATCAATAAACCCAAGTTTGACATTTGAAATTTGGGCCATCGACTTCATAATACCATTCCCCATACAAGCAAAAAGAACAAGTGCAAGGTACATAATAACTATAGTAGAGTATGTAACCAAGTGGATAGAAGCATAATGAGTCGCCACATGTTCTAGTGAGATAGCTGCTAAATTTATCTATGAAAATATCATTACTAGGTTTAGGTGTCCAGTATCCCTAATCAGCGACCAAGGGTCACACCTTATTAATAAAACCATTAAAACACTAACAAATCAGCTCCAAATTTACCACCAACGTAGTACAGCTTATCACCCTTAGTCGAATTGAGCAATTGATGCATTTAACAAAACATTAACAAAAGGCCTAACAAAAACCTGTAACACAAACAAAGATGACTGGGACAAGAAGATACCTGCAGTACTATGGGCTTACAGAACAACATATAAGTGTTCGACAGACCAAACACCGTTCTGACTAGTCTATGAACAAGAAGCAGTTGTTCCACTACATTTTCGACAACAAACACCTATTATAGTAGAAATTTTACATGTCGATGTTGAACAGGGAAGGAAGGACCGACTGACGCAATTAAGCAAGCTTGAAGAACACTGATTGATCGCTTTATAACACAAAGAAGTTCAAAAACAACAACAGAAGGCATGGCATGATCGTAATATCAAAAACAAAAAGCTCTCGTTAGGGGACCTTTCCCTACTATACAACGGTCGAGTAAAAGGAAAAACCAAAAAGCTACATACAAAATGGATGGGACTCTATGTTGTCGAAGAGATCCATGCCAACAGATCCGTCCGACTAAGGACATTACAAGGCATATTATTTCAGAAACTTGTTAATGGTGCCCAACTAAAGCAGTACAAAATTTAAAACAAGTTTAAAAAAAAACATATAATGACCACAACAGTTAGATAAACACTATAAAAATTTGAAAAAAAATCTAAAATAAACAAAATAGAACCAACACCCATAAACCAGGATGACAGGAAATCAACGCTTCAATAGTTGACATCACACCCATCGACATACCACCATCGACTGCTCACATGATCAACCTCGACCAACAACCCAGAAGGTCACATCATGCCTTCATCACCATTGACGCAAACTCAAGTGGCCGTGCTAGACCATCACTTCCACCCTTAATACACCCATCGAAAGAAACGTCAAATGCTCCACCTATACATACCAAACCAGAAAAGGATCATTTACAATATTTTGAACAGAGAGAGAAATTTAGCAAACATAAAACTGAGAACCGAGAATCCCTAAGTAACGTCAAACAAAAAACCGACAAAATGGCACCGAAACAAACTAGAGCCGCAATAAAGACTAAGGAACTACAAACCGTTGATACCCCATTACTAAGGAGGTTAAGAAACATAAAGAATGCCAAGGTTCAAGAGATATCATGGGAAAATACATGGGCCAAGATCAAGGAATGGTCCTATGTCAACAAGAAACCAACCCAAGCTACAGAGAAGGTAAACCACATTTCTATCATGAACTACAAGAACACACCGTTCATGGCAAGTTTTGGAGGTACAAAAGAAATAGCAGTCAAATTCATCATAAGCTGATACGACAATGGCATATTCTACCTCAACATGCTAGTCGAGATCTCTGGTGAAGTGATATACAAACTGACTGGTCTATCCAACCAAGGAGACCTAGTACCAGTCGACATAAAAGAAGGGCTGGTAGAGCGACTGAATGGAACACCATCAGGAAAGAACTCAAAAGGGCTAATGATTAGCTAGATACAAGCCCGAACGCCAAAAATTGGCGAAAATCATAGCAATAGAGATTACACCCATAGGTCGAGGAAGAGACCTAAAATTGGACATGCTAGAGGTAGTGGATATGATTGCAAACACACGAAAATTCTACAAATTGGATGAGTATGTCGCTGACATGCTCAAGGGAATCTGTGAGAAATGGCAAGAGTCGGGAGGGATTATAAGGTTCCCGTCCCTTATAATATGGATAGTAATATACTACTTGTACCCAGTCGGGGACAAGCAGTTCCAAGAACCCACAAAACTCCATATGTGGAGGTTCAAACCATTTTCCCAGACCGGAACACTGAAGAAAATGTAAAACGACAAAGTACTATTGGAGAACTGGTTCCAGCAGCGCAAACTTCATATGACCAGATGGAGGGTGCCCTAGAACATCCGACAAAGTATGCCCAAAACCACGCACATACAGCTAAAGCTGGAACATACTGCGGTTTGCTATATGCAGGGTGCGAAGGAAAAAGAAAATACTCTTGACTACTATCCAATTCTAAAAGAGATCTTTCGTGAGATAGCTCGAAAGTCTCAAACAAAACTATCGATACCAGGAAAAGACAAGGAAGAAACCTTAGCGATAGAAGAACCACTCACCGACCAAGAAAAAGAAGAAGATTACGAACTCCGACTACACATCAATACCTTCTTGTCGGAGGAAACCCCAGCAGAGGATACCGACCGACTACAAATCACATATTTACCATCAACATCCCGAAGGGAAGGGACACATACAGAACAACAGGTAGCCATCCTAGCAGAGAAAAGTGTCATCCTAGCACAACAACAGGAGGAAGGGGATGAATTGGGAGATATTGAGTCCAACAACCCCGAGTACGAAATAACCAAAGGAAAAATAAAAAAGCTAGCAAAAGAGATAGTAGTAGTAAGGAAGAAAGCCACTGAGACAAAAGGAAAGGGGAAGCACAAGATGATCTTTTCCAACTCAGAGGATGAAGAGAAACTGTTAGCTACCGTGGTCGACATCATCGAAGATGTCGTAGCAAACAAATTTTTGGTCAAGGTACAGTTTAAAAAATTTGTCGAAGTAGGAGCATGACAAGGTCGGCCAAAGAAGGAAAAAAATACACACACCTCGATGGCCAAAAATGTTGTTGACCTAGTATCAACACCTCCACCCCTGTCTTCAACTCAAATCACACAGGAAGAAATTCCAAAGCTTCCTTCCATAAGCCCAATCGACATATGCAAGAATGCTATGCCGGAACCTTGAAGGAGAGGTTTGACTAAGACAGAGACTTCCAGGCATACATTGAAAAAATACCTGAGTTGCTTACCTCTGTACAAAAGATCACCACCAAGTGCCCTTTATTTGAAGCTGGAGGATCAAGACAGCTTGCTCCTTTACAACCTGTCCAAATACCCCAAAATCCAAGGACTGTGGGAGTTGCAATCAACATTTGTGAGGAACCCTGAAAAGACAGCTCAATTTGTCACAAGTCGAACTTCATCCTTCACCCCAACAGTCATCGCACCCCCTCCACCAGCCAATGAACTAGCCAGAAATGAGGAAGAAGAGAACATGGAAGAAATCAATCGAGAAATCGACGACTTGTTCTTCGACATCCCAGAGGGTTCACCACCACAAATTGAGAACCCAACATCCAACCACATCTCCACCACACCAATCACACCCTACCATTCACTATCACCACCACCCCCAACCCAGAATCTGTAACCAAACCATTTGCACCTGAACCACCTTTGCCATACCCATCAGTACCAACAAAATATGTATCTGAACCCTCTGCACAAAATGCGCCAGTTACACACCCAATTGTAGAACTCACCTCACAGACCCAACCAGAAGTCCCCCTAACCACGGCAGGCCAACAACCAGACAATCCACTACCAAAAAATCAACCACCCAAAAATCTGATTCTTACAGGTGCACAAGTACAGTAGCAAGAAGAGAAAAAACATAAGAGGAAGAGGGATAGAAAGAAGAGGGACCATCAATTACAAGTGGTAATGGTCCACACTAGCCAACTTGGGTCGATCACCACAGTCGACGCAAAAAAGATGAAGGATGGAGAGTTGGGACAACTCTTGGAAACTCTGGCTATCGAAGCAAAAACAAGAAGCCAGACTAGACGCAAGGAGCTCGACGACACTAAAAGAGAACAAGTCAAGTTCCTAATAAAATGCAGAAACCTAGCGCAATCTATGATATCGAGATCAACGGAGGTCAACACCAACAAGCCACTAGAAAAAGCCTATCAACTGTTTGAAAGCATGGTGTCAGCAGTACGGACACAGATGCAAAACACAAGAGAAGAGAAAAAATAAGAAATAGCTCAACTACTGATGTAGTAGCACACAACCTTCTCTAAAGCTTATAAAGTGCTTCGAGATCACATAGAGGAATTTTTCATAACAGAAGGGGTACTACGAGACTAGCCTGCTTATTACGGGCAAGTCTTCCAGCAGACCCAACAGACTAGACAAGAAAGTCAAGCACTAGAGAAAAGAAAGAGCACAGAAGAAGCATTGAGAAGCACTGTCGAAGATCAAATCATGCTAGAAACAACCAAACTATAGAAGCTCAAGTGACAAGCACACCAGTGAGTGCAACAGCTAATCCGGAGCTTGGAAAAATTAGACACCATCTATTCGTAGATGAAAATACTTCTAGAGACGGTAGAAAAGAAATATCATTTTATGGGTTCTGAAATGGAAAGGATAGCAGAACTTTCCATTCAAGAGAAGATTTTGACACTATCAAGCCTTACAACATTAACCATCGACAACTAGAAAGTACCGTAAAATTGGATAGAATTTGAACATCAGCTGGCCATGATAGCAGAAGCAATTGTGGAAGTTTGTGTACAGAAATGACCAACTATTTGACTTCATAGCCTATGAAAGTCAAACAAAGAAATAAACTACTTTAGACAGGTAATGTATTTTTTAATACCTCCCCTATTTCTTCGGGATGAAGAACATTTTTGTTCCTGGGGGAGATGTTGGAGTGGCTAGTTGGTAAGCCGACTAAGTCGATTAGCTGACTAATTAGAGATTAGGTTGGCCACATAATGTCATGTCGCTTAACCGAACCAATAGGTAGTTATTTGTAACTGTTTGTAAATCATATATATTAGGTTGTTGAGCCAGATGAGAACTCGGTTTAGTTCCATGTTTTGTATGGACCCTTTCACTATAATATAATTTGTTATTCCACACATGTGTTTTTTACTCTTGTCTCTGATATGTCTGTATGCTTTTAATGTGTATTATTGGTAAACCTCTGTGATCCATGAGAGTACAACATTGGTTATGTTGCCATTTCTTTTTCAACTATGAGAATTCAATTTATGTCCACTGCTTTTGTCGATACCCAAGTGAAAATTTTCTCAAATTAGGCTACTTTTATTCCCTATGATTCCCATTGATCTAGTGAACTATATAATGCTAGAATTGGTTGGGCTTCTCCTCCACGTTATAACTAAAGTAGATGAAAACTCTGATCGGAGAAATAGAGTTGAAAAGTGACCCAAATCCCTTCCCATTGTTGATGGAGTGAAATTCGGTCAAATTCATTTCCTTCATCGTCCTGTTGAATCGATGCACCTACTTGTCCAGAATGTAGTCCTAAATATTATTGGACAATGTATTACACTTGGGAACTCTATGTAATATGTGATGGGGAATTCACAATTATAGTTTCAGGTATAGTTACCTGGATATCTCTACCCTTCTCTATCCATGTCTTTTCCCATTGCTCAAAGATCTTCATCAACGTCGTTTTCTTGTTGGTCATGACTTGAGTCTGGTGGATTTTTTTTGTTTCTGTCACTCATCTTCCTTTCTTTTTGGAGTACAACAAATTGATCCCTTATTTCTTCTTCCTCTTCCTTCTATTTTTATCATTCAATCTTCTGGATATCCAGTGTGCTTTTGTGTGATATTGTTCAATTTTTATGATTTTTTTTATTTTGATTTTTCATTGTTGGTCATATCATGTTCCTCATTCATCGATGGGTATTTCTCTACTTTATCATAACTTGATCAGCCATAGAACCAATGTTGTAATCAAATAGCTTGCATAGTTACCAATGATACATATTACAGATTTACATAAGAAATGATATAGATAAGATAAAATGAGTGGTATCTAGAATAACAAGTACTTATATTACTCAATAAGACATAAAGGGTTTATACATCCAACCGAAGCAATTCTTTATCTGGCTCTACAACCTATATATAATATTTACGAGTGGTTACATAACTACCTATCGATTCAACTAACTGACATGACCTATGAGGTCGACATAATTTATTATTTACAATTAGTGGACTAGAGGACCTAGTTGGCTAGCCGACTTAGGCTTCAGATTCTGCTTGATCTTTACAACCTCCTGCTCCATCTCCGTGAGAAATTATGCAAAAAGAACAACCCTATCCACTAGATTATCCCAAGTCACTTGTGTCCTACACCTCCTTCCATACAAATATTCATATGGAATCATCCCCAAGGATGCATGCTATCCATTGTTATAAGAAAACTCTACCAAGTGTAAATAACCTTCTTACTTGGTTGGTTTGTCCATCACATACATGCGAAGCATATATTCAAGCACTTGGTTAGCTCTCTCTATTTTCCCATCAGTCTAAGGATGGTAGGTAGTGCTAAAATTCAATTCCGTCCCCAAATATGCAAACAATCCCTTCCAAAAAAAGGAATTTAACTTGACATATATGTCAGAGACTATTTCCTTAGGAAATCCATGCAATTTGAAAATCTCTTTCATGAAGATATTTGCAATGTCATCAGTCTTATGTGTATCATTAACTGGTATAAATTGTGGTGCCTTTGTCAACTTGTCCACCACAACCATGATGGAATAATGTTATATCCAAGTCATTGGTGTTGGAGGAGCTAGTCGGTAAGCCGTCTAAGTCGATCAACTGACTAATTAGATATTAGGTTAGCCACATAAGGTCGTGTCAGTTAATCGAACCAATAGGTAGTTATTTGTAACTGTTTTTAAATCATATATATTAGGCTGTTGAGCCAGATGAGAACTCGGTTCAGTTCCATGTTTTGTATAGACCCTTTCACTATAATATAATCTATTATTGCACATCTGTGTTCTTGACTCTTGTCTCTGATATGTCTGTATTCTTTTAATGTGTCTTATTAGTAACCCTCTGTGATCCATGAGAGTACAACAATTGGCAATACTGTAATAAATTCCATGGAAATAAATTTCCATTTCCATTCTAGAACTGGCAAAGGCTACAATAAACCTTCTGGGTGTTGATTCTCAACCTTCACCTGCTGACATTTCATCCACCTTGAAATATATCCAGCCACGTCCTTTTTCATTCCTGGCCAAAAGTATTGCTTTCTAGTTGTAACAACTGTGTTCTGATATCCTGGGTGCCCAGAATATGGACCTTGATGGATCTCATCCATAAAAACCCTCCTCAAGTCTACTACATTTGGAATATAAATTGTATTCTTATAAGTAAGGAGTCCATCTTCTTCTAATTTATATCGCTCATACTTCTTTTCAAGGCTTTGCTGCCGCAACTTGTCTTTTACCTACACATACACTTAATCTTTAGTAGCATGATTAACAATCTGTTGTCTCAAATTTGACTGGAAAATTTTAAGAGATGCCACATGCATACCTTGCACCTTCCTTCTGATTGAATCAGCTACCTTATTATCTTTTCCTTTTATGTGTTGATTTCAAAATCAAACTCACATAAAACTCCAACCATCTAGCTTTCCTAACATTTAGAGTAGGCTGATCAAACAAATACTTCAAACCACAATGGTCTATTCTTGGCTCAAATATTCTTCCCATCAAGTAATTCCTCCAAATGCTTGATCATGAGTGGCATAGTTCTTCACATGCTCCTCCAACTTTCTTCACTCATAAAATATTACATGGTTGTCTTGCATAAGAACTCCTGCAAGTCCTTGACCGCATGCATCATTGCATACCACAAAATGTTTCTCTAGGTCTACAACTTTCAAGACTGGTGCACTTGTGACAATATTCTTCAACTGCTGGAAAATTTCTTCACACCTCGATGTCCACTCAAACTTTATCCCTTTCGTTTGCAAAGAAGTGATGGCATGTGCAACCTTGGAGAATCCTTCAATGAATCTCCTGTAGTATCCTTCAAGTCCCATAAAATATGCTACATCTGTCACATTTCTTGGAGTAGGCCAATTCATAATGGCTTCAATCTTGTTAGGGTACATATATAAACCCTCTTCTGACATAATCTGACCTAAGTACTGAATTCTATCTTTATAAAAGTCACACTTGCTCACCTTTGCATACAACTTATGCTCCCTAAGAAATTGTAATGTCAATATTAGATGCTCTTCATTCTCTTCCTCATTCTTAGAAGAAACAAGAATGTCATCAAGGAAAACAAGAAAAAACTTGTCTAAATACCTGTTGAAGACACTATTCATAAGGAACATAAATGTAGCTGGTGAATTTGTGAGAGCAAATGGGACCACTAAAAAATCATAATGTCCATACCTTGTTCTGAAGGTTGTGTTATGAATTCCTTCATCATGGATTCTCACCTAATGGTAGCCAGAACTGAAGTCAATATTGGAAAATACCTTTGCTCCTATCATTTGATCAAAGAGGTCATCAATCCTAGGAAAAGGACATTTTTTCTTCACCCTGGATTTATTCAGTTGTCTGTAATCAATACACAATCTGAGTGTACCATCTTTCTTCTTCAAAAACAGAATTGGTGATCCCTAAGGAGACACACTCAGCCTGATATACTTCTTTTCCAACAACACTTGCAATTGTATCTTAATCTCTAGAATTTTTGGTGTACTCATCCTATAGGGTGTCTTGGACACTAGTGCTTCTCTTGGCACAAGTTCAATTGTGAAGTCAATGTCTCTCTTTGGAGGAAGCCATGGAATCTCATTAGAAAAAAACATCCCTGAATTCTTGCAATACAGGATAGTCTTACAACCTAATAGTTTCATTCTCTGTTGCCTCCACAACATGAGCTACATACGCTCTGCAACCCTTCCTACAGAAATTCTTCAACTGCATTGCTGAAATCTACCTCACAAAAATCACCTTTGGAATTCCTCTTACAACTATTGGATTCCCTTCTTCATCCATGCATTCAAAAGTCTTATTATAGTAGTCAATATTTACCCTGTGAGCTTCTAACCAATCCATTCCAATGAGAACATCATAAGAACCCAGTGGTAGAACATTTAGATCTATATAAGTGACCAATCCATTCATCACCAATGGACATTTTTCCACCACTTCACTAACCTTTATCTTAGTTTGAGTGGCTATCTAAACTAACATCGATTTGCTATATTTTACTTTCTTAAAATAACAAATCTCCACTACTCTAGGAGAAATGTAACTTCAAGTAGAACTAGGGTCAATCAAAAGAGAAACAGATTGCTCAATAATATTACCTGCAACCTCAACCACACTTGACTATTGATATTCCTGGCGGTCCTCTAGTGCTACATAGATTCTAGGGACAACCATTGCTACTTGACCCACTATTTTTGCTTCTTGAATGTTGTAAGTTGGCCCTACATTATCATTCTCAAATGGACAATACCTACGCATGTGGGGTAATACCTACGCATGTGGGGTCCTCCACATTTCCAACATTGGAGTGGTGCTTTATTCTGCTGTGGATCTCTTGGCTCTTCTCCCACCACTTTAGCTGGTTACTTCTCTACTTGGCATGGTTACTTCTGCTAATTCTTGAAGTTAGAAGGTTTGAAATCCTTTTTCCTTTGGTCATACTTCTCATTCTTTGTGTCCTTCCATGCCTTAGGGTAATCAGGTTTGACTTTTCTTTGCTCATATCAATACTTACCTTTCCTTATCGCTTGTTCCAGAGTTATAGGTTCATAAAAATCAATTCTGTCTTTGTAAGACTGAGGCAATTCACTCAGAAAATGATGGATTTTTACTTTTTAATATTTGATGTACCTGACATACCTCAACTGTTCCAAGAAATTATTTGCATACTCTTCCATGGTCTGTTGTCCCAATATCATCTCATGGAACTCTTTGATCTTATCATCATAGTACCTATCAGAGAGGTACTTCTGCTTGAAATAATTCTGGAACTGTTTCCACACAATCTGCCTTTGATTAATCTTCTTCACTTGCCTGAAGTGCTCCCACCATATGTATTCTCTTCCAGTCAAATTGAATATGGATACTCTAGCCTTCATATTTCCTGAATAGTCTTGGAATTGGAATTATTTCCTCATCCTAAGAATCCAAGCTTCAGCTTCTGTACCATTATTTATCTCACCATTGAAAGTAGGAGGCCTTGAATTCTTAAATTCATCACGTGAAAGGTTCTGGTAGAGCCTCTTTCTCTTATTCTCGCAAGAATAAGAACTGGAGCCACCAGTGGATTGTTCAAAGTCAGATGACCCACTAGGATATCTCTTTCTTCCTCTAGCAATCCTATTACTTCCTTTTGGTCTCACTGTCCAGTCCGCAGAGTTCATCCACCTCTGGATGTCTATCAAAATCTACAGCATGGCTACATTCAGCTGTTTCTATTCCTCCAATGCCTTAACAAATATTCCATTATCTGTTGTGTGAATTTGCATCTCCACCCTTAGGCTTCTCATGGTGGGGGGAAAATCTAGAGGAGTATCCTAAAACCTCCGCCCATTAGACTCTGTCTCAGCATTTCCAATTCAGACATTTTCCCCCATATCATTTTCCTCGTATTCATTGGGGTTCTGTGCATTGTAGCACATGTTGGTTCTCATTGCTCATCCAAACAAAATTTACCAAACTGCACTATCTGGAATTCTTCCCTATGACTATAGTTCTGCAAAATGTGTTAAATAAACGAAATAGATAGATGGTTTCAAAATCAAAACCACTTACCCACTACCCATGGCAGTTTTCTTTTTTATGCAACTAATAATATTTTGAAAACATTTACCAAAGGCTTCGTTAACCATTCAAATTGGCCCATTTAGGCCCTATCACCGCAACCATCAACTTTGATACCACTCTTTCATGTACCCATACCCTAATTATCATGCAAAATTAAAAAATTCCTATGGGACCTTTATTTTTCTTTGAAACATAGGGCATGGCTATGAAGCAATCCTTAACATTCATGTTCTTCCACCACACTGTCACATCCACCATTGATCAATTCGATGATCTACAAAGAAATATCTCTGAGGAGATCGAACGACAGAGAAAAATCACGAAAAAAATCAATGGTCACCATCTGTTCCACATATGGGAACATATCAACAGTTGAGAATCACCCACAAAAATCAATGATGCAGAAAGCATGAGTTGTAGAATTGGGGAAATTCAAATTTGCGGTCCCGCATCCCACATCCCGCATCCCACATCCCTCATGTGGAATAGACGACTGTGAAAAGAAAAGTTGTGGATGTAGATGTCTATGAAGCTGCATCCTGTGTCCTGCATCCCGCATGTGGAAAGGAAAGTTGCGGAAGGAAAACTATGGAAATATACATTTACAGAAGGACATTTCTACATCTCGCATCCCGCAAGTTGCGGAATGAAGAGTTGCAAGAGGAAACTTGTGGAGAACAATATTTACAGAATGTCACTTCTGCATCCTACATCCCACATCCTGCATCCTGTAATTTGCAGAAAGGAGATTTCTACAGAAATTCAACCTGCTAACATAAGTCTTGGACCAATTTGATCATCCAGGCCATCAAAAATCTGGCCATGAAACTTAGAAATGCATTGAAAGGAAACATACACAGATGCGCACAATTGTAATTATACAGTCGAAGTAAATACATTCATCAAAGCATTCAACCTGTTCATCATAATTCATTAAACAAGATACAGTTGCAGAGATTTCACATAAGAAATACTTATCTTGAAAGAATCTTGTCCCGCAACCAACTACGTCGCTGCAACGTTCCACCCAACCATAGGACATTGCTTTCCTCAATATCTTAGCAGCAGTGTCACCCCCGAGCTGGGCATGATTCCCAGAAGGAATAAGGAACACTAGCAGGCTCACACATAGCGAAGAATACAACAAAACTCAGCCAAGCCAATATAGTTGGGTTTATCAGGATACAAACAAACAAGCCAATATACTACTGGGTTTATCAAACTGCAGTCAGTCAATCCAACATTTGCATTAAGGACCAACCAAGCCAACTAACATATGGGTTTATCAAGATGCAAAGGAACCAGAAAACTTGAACTACTAAGCTAGTGATCTCAACCACCGATCTGTGGACACCTGCACTAGATCAAGATTGGCTCCTAAAAACATCTACAGGCCCAACACAAGGAAGCATCCCTTTATCTACGACATGGTCCCTCAACATATGTCTTCCCTTCCAATGTTGTTCAAGGAGTGCAAAGAAGAAAACCAACCCCTCTATATCTATTTGTGAGGTTCCTTCCTACACTAGGTTTATCAAACTACTTAAGATCCAATTCCAATCCAGACCATTTCAGACCAAGGAAAAAATATGCACACACAACATACCACAAGGTTAACGCAGCAAAAGATACTTGGACTCTTTCTATGACAGAGGAAACCATTGCACAACAAAACTCAGGCTAGTATCCATAGGTGAACAAGATAGAACAAAACACGGTTCTGCAAAATAGGAGAAGGCACAACGTGCATGCACATGATGGAATCTAGATGATAAGAATCAAACACAATGTTTTGGGTGAAATCCACATGATGGACTGCACAGGCACAATGAGGAAAGATAAACTAAAAACATTGAAGGATGGATCATCAAAACGTCTTGTCACTCACCACAGTGTGAGGGAAGATGAAACATGAGTGCATGAGGGAATGGGAATACATTTTCTTGGTATTTTCTTTTGACACATGGATTTTCCCCCATGTCTCAAGGTTAAACATTCCCCCTCCTTGTTCCTTAGGAAATAATTCCCCTAGTTGGTTGTGGGTTTTTAATTAAATTGCATATTTATATGATGTCCAAAATTATATACTGTGCTTGAATTAGCACCATAAACCATAGGCATCAACCTAGATCACCTATGCAGAAAGCATCAATCAATGGCAGGGCCTTGGCCTTGAGATCCTTGCCATGATTCCATACAATATTTTCATCATATATATTTAATGCAAAATGAGGTCAAAACAGGGTGTTACAACAATGATCTTGAGTTCACTTCTATCTATCGATCATTGTGTGTAGGTACACCAGTGGAAAATTTTTATCTTCAGGAAGGATTATTATTCCACCCGGGACATCTCTATTTTCCTTCAAGTGAGTGTGTAAAGATGATTTGGGAAGCACATTACAGTCGAGTGGTAGGGAAATTTAATATTGAGAAGACAATGGAATTTTTGCTGAAGTATTTTTATTGGTCAAAACTCTGACAATACATCGGCCAATATATCAGATCCTGCACTGCCTGTGGCATCACAAAACCAGCCGTTAAAAATAAAGGGTTGTACACCCCCCTTCCCACCCCAAATGGTCCATGGGAATCCACCTGCATGGATTACATGTCATGACTACCTTCAACTAATCCTAGTAATTACTGTGTTTTTGTGGTTGTGGATCACTTCTCTAAGAAAACCATTCTAATAGCTTGTAAGAAGAGTATCTCTGCCGAAGCCATTGCTAAACTATTCTTTGAGCATGTTTGGGTTCATTTTGGGCTCCCATAGACTATCATTTCAGATCGGGAAAACAAGTTCCCGGTCACTTTTTTGTCTAGTCTATGGTCATTGATGGATACCAAGCTCACCAAATCGATTGCCTTCCACCCCTAGACTAATGGACAATAGAGGTAGTCAACCGGATGACTGTGCATATTCTGAGAATGTACAATTCTAAAAATCCTTGCACATGGGATGAGATCCTTCCTTATATTCAACATAGATATAACTAAGCTTTGCATAGCTCTACTAATCACAACCCTTTTCAGGCATGCTTGGGTTTCCAACCATTGGCCCCAATTGATGTATATTTCCCTTGCATCCACACAGTAGGAATCTTGTCATGCACATGCCGAGGTTGATAATGCCAACAGATTTGTTGAATGAAACCATCACGTCCGCCAATAGGTCCATGACATTTTGGAGAAGGCCAATACTAAATACAAGTAGCGACATGACCAAAATAGGGTTCCACATAAGTTCTAGGTTGGGGATAAGGTTTGGTTGCATTTATATAAAGAGAGGCTCACAATACCCCATCGAAAGATTCATTCACTTCGATATGGGCCATACACCATAACCAAGGAAGTTGGTGATAATTCTTTCAAATTAAGCATTTCTCCATTCCTTGGCTTGCACCCAATATTTAATGTGGATCTCCTTCAACCATATTTTGCACCACTGTTGGACATCTTAGAGGTGGCAGAACAATTAAAACCTATAGAGCTTAATCCTGACTACATGGAACAAGAAACTATTGATCATATGATGGACACATAGGTTAAGGGCACTCACTAGCAGAATATCCAACTATATTGAGTTGTCAAAGCAGGGAAGCTCCTCCACCAAGGCAAGTGGCTCACCAAGAGGAAAGTTCAGCAGAAGTTTCCCCATTTGATAGAGGAAATCAATGCAATGGAGACCATTTCTTCCTAAGGGGGGAGGACTAATATATATGGGTATAGATTTCCAACCACCTATTCCACTAGCTCAAAATAGTTTCTCATGTTGACAATTTTCTTGTAATTTTCTACGGTATTTTGGGTCCTAAAGTTTTGGGGCCGTTTTGAGGCGCTAAACGACATTTTTTTGCAATTCGGGGGCCAAGTGATTTCCTTAGGGACGCATATTCCCATAATCCATGGTTTTAAGTCTCAGATAGACCATTCCAATAGGATATCAAGCGCCCCAAATGGAGATCATATGAAAAAGTTCTGACTCCGAGAAATTGATTGTTCAACTAACCACCTTGGGGCTGCAAAATTCATGATGATTCATCTCCTAGGGTTAGGTTTAAGGTTTTCTACCTCTCCAACTCTTTATGATAAAAGTCCCTTCAGCCTCCTTTTGTATTCCTCTTGTCACAAGTGAGCATAGCTGCCACATCTCTTCTAAGAGATACAATTACCACCATTCTAGCTGCTTTTGTTTTATAGTCTATTCTGTTTCATTCATTTAATAAAATATGAGTTTACTGTATCACTGTGTTTATCATCATATATATTTGTGCATTTTAATATATATATTCTCTTTAATTTCGTTCTCACATAAATCTGGATCATATGTATTGTATTTATATCTCAACAATTCATGCATATTAAGATTATGTTATATACATCTTATATCATGAAGTTTGGCACTACCATGCACCTTGTAGTTAAATGGGAATATTAATATAATGGAAAAAGATAAATTAAACATTGTAAAAGAGAAGATGTTGTTAGAATAGAGTATTAAGTAGACGCAAATTGTGTATTTTCCAAATTAAGTTTTATATAAAAAAATTTTGCTAGTTATGAAGTGGGTGTTCTATGATAAAAAGAATGTTAGTTATGAAGAGGAGGTGAATTTAAATTAAAGTGGGGGCTAGGGATTTTTACAAATATCTTTTAAGAAAGTATCTTTTATGGTTAAAATACCGAGAAAGTATATTTAGTTCTGAAAGTCGACTTATGTTAGCTATTGTTGAAGTTACCTTGTGTGAATATTCAAATGCGACTGCAGTTCTAGCAAAAGAGCATGTCTTTAGCATGTAGAAGCATGTCTCCCACCAAGAAATTAAAATGGGGATTATGGCATAATTATGCTAATCCCATATATTAGTGTATTCTTATATAAATTAATAGGATGGTTTAATTAACCCAACTCCTAAGATACTCAAATGGGTAAAAAATTGTTATTGACATGAAATTTTTAAATAATATGAACTTATGGAATTCAAATGGTAAGTTAGTCAATTGCAACATAAAATTCATGTCCCTATTCTAATTGAGACCCCAGCTCTTACATTTTAGTTGAATATATTTTATGTTTATGTATATACATAGATGAAATGTTATTGGAATATACTTATTCTTAACAACTTACGAATCATTGCAACTAACTTTTTTGGTTGGTTACTAAGAAGTTTTAGAAAAAAATCATACCCCATTTCCGAAAATAGTGGCAAGTAAATTGGGGACATTACACCTTTTATATGCTCCAGAACATTAGGCATGCTAGGAGACAATTTCACTAGCTCTCCAATCTCTAACACTATTATTGTTAAAAATAAAAGATTAAGGAATATCTCTACATGCAACAAGAAATAAAACTTCAAATACTTCATAAAAGTATTTAACAAAGTAATACCCCAAACAAGGTATAACATATCTAGTTTATATAAGAAGGAAATATCACCCGATAGACATTGTCCATTTAAAATCATGAATGACAATAACACTGATATCTCAAATGTTATATAGATACTAAATGACACAAAAAGTGGTTTATTGAACTATAGTGATTTCAATGTTGAAGATTCTAGTGTCACAAAAATTCAATCTTATGACCATACAATTGCTTCTAACAAAAAAAGTCTTGTGGAATTATCAAAATTAGAAATCTAAGGAGTGTAATTCACCCATCACTCTAAGGGATTCCTTTATGAGGGTATTGAATGATAAGTACTACCATTTGAGAAACTAATAGTACCAATGCACTAAGAAACAACAACCATGCCAATTCTGGCCAATCTATTGACAAATAAACATATCATTCACTTACTTGTATACCTGTTTTGTTTATTAAAGAGGAGGTTGTTGTTAGGGAAATCTAACATACTATAAATGCAACAGCTAGAATGGCGGTAGCTATCTTTAAGAAAAGATATAGCTGCTAGGCTCATCTATGTCAAGTTGAATACAAAATGAGGCCAAAAGGGCCTATTTATAATAAGCATGAGGGTGATGACCCCAAAAGTCCAAACAATAACCCTAGAATATGAACCGTCATAAAGTTTACGGGCCCAAGGTGGTTAGTTGAACAATCAACTTCTTGGTGTCATAAGTTTTGCATACTATCTCTGATTCATGTGTCCGATATCCCGTTAGAAAGGTTTATCTTGAATCTCTAAAATCCGCCATTTACGACCTCAAAATATCGCCAGAAGTTTGAGACACGAAAAACTATAGAAAATTAACTTGGAAACTGCCACAATGGACAATTGTTTTGAGCCAGTGGGATTGGTGGGTGGCTATTGATATCCATTTGGATCAGTATGTAATGGATAGACCTACTAAGTGGGAATAATACATATGTTTAGTAGAGATTTCATATAAGTATAGATACCAAGAATTATTGAACATGAGTCTGTTTGAAGCCTTATATGGAAAAAGTTGCAATGTCCTAGTAAACTGGGGAAAATTTGGGGATGGGTTGGTGATTGGACCTAAAATGTTATAGGACGTAGAAGATAAAGTGAACAAAATCCAACAAAATTTGAAAGTACCACATTTTATATAGAAAGGTTATGTTGACAAAGGAAGAATGTATAGAGAGTTCCAAGTGGGAGACATAATATTCATGAAATTCAAAAGCAAGAAAACCTTATTGAGTCTGAGAAACTATAAGAAGTTGGTAGCAAAGTTTTGTCCACCATTTTGGGTCCTAAGTAGAGTTGTACTAGTAGCATATGAGTTGGCCCTATGTCTTACTATTAAAATACATAATATTTTTCATGTTTTGTTATTGAAGAAATATGTACATGATCCTAATCATATACTTCATGGTATTTGATACAAAAAAAACCATAGGAGGAAAATTAGGTCCAGTCAGTTTGCATATTGGATATAAGGATCAAGACACATAGAAAAAGTTCCATAGGATATATAAATTTATAATGGTCCCATTACAGTTTGAAGAAGCTACTTAGGAAATGGAAGAATCTATTCAGGTTGAGTACACACATCTATTTTGATGATTTTGAAATGTAAATAAATTTTGAAACATATGTTTCAGACAATGATACATTAAGGAAAATATTAAATATAAGGGAGAGGGGAATGTAATACCCCATTTTTGAACCTATGATGTAAATATTGATGATAAAATACATAAAGGATGAACATACTTTATTTTGAAAAATTCATAAAAAACGAAGTTGGTTTTTCCTAAGGAAAATGATAAAGTGAACAAGGGACTATGAATTCACCAGTGAGAAGGAAAGGGGGTTGTAGATATCCTAGGGGAATTACAACATGAACCTAGCCTAATCTTGAGTGCTAAGGTATCTTCAATACCTAATTGATTAAATATAATCCTTAGTTATGTGCAAAGAGGGAATTAATAAATGGGTTGACATGAGTATTTTGGAAAAACTAAACCATGCAATAATTAGTGTGTGGATTTTGATGTGGGAATTTTTAGAAGAGAACGTGAGAAAATGTGAACATGCAACTAGAGTTGGAATGTAAAAAAGTTTGGACACGCACTCCGAACATCAGGGAGGAATCTCTGAACTCTTTGAATCTCTTTCCAGTATGGACGGAGAAAAATTATTTTGTCAATGAGTGATTCTTTTTTTTGTTGTGTGTGATTTTTGAATCAATCCTTAATCTTGATACTGAATTCTGAAAAATTGCGAAGTGTTACTAGGCACTAATTGTCATTTTAGTATCCATAACAGTACTACCAGTGAAATGGTGACATATGTATGAAATTTCCTTGATGGAATTCATAGAATTGAATTGGTGAGATATGTATGAACTTTCCTTGATGGAATTCCTAGAATTGAATCGGTGTGAGTACACTTTTGTGTTGTTTGGAATGAAATCAAGGAAGGGAAATTCACTATTTGGTACCAAATTCATGACTTATTGAGAAAATTAACCATGATGATGCGTGAAAAAATGGTGAGTGCAAAAATTATGAAAGAAGCATGGTGAAAATTAGCATGTTCACTTGTTTTAATCCTTTGACAACCTTGAGTGTTATTTTGGTCAATTCAAAGTCCCATATTAGGGGTGGTAGTTTTCTACGAGATTTATGAACAAGGTATCCTACTATTGGGTGGATCATGCCTCACACATAACGAGTTGATCTAGTTGTTAAGTATTCAGATAAGTAATTGATGCTTTGTTCCAAATTTATTATTTTTATGAATTTCTATGAAATGAATGAATGAATGAAATGATTTCTAAAGGATTTTCAATTGTCATCATTTTGAAAATGCAACTAGTGCTTATTTATAATGAAGCATGTATCAACCATTTCATTCTTAGTATGAATTAATGCGGTGTGTAATTGTTGGAGAAAACCCACCAACAAAGCCTTGTCAACAGGGGTTCTCACTCTGTCAATGCCCAACCAGTGCGATCTCCCTGAGCACCAGCCCAGATAGGTTTTACCCTGCCCAGCAACATCGGTAGAGCAAATGAAGTCTCACCTAAGATGTCTAAGGGAGAGCTGTCGGAACCGAGTTTTTAGTAGTGAGGAGGGAGGATATGGGATCCAATAGGGAGACAACATAACTATTAGATCTAGAACTATGCAGTCATCATTAATTCATTCCCAGAACTACAGATTGCATCAGACATTTGTCATAGTATTGCTAGCACAACAACACCATTTATAAAACATCCTAAGTCATAATGCAACAGAAATGTGATAGAAACAGGACATATCTCAACAACACCAATAAATCATAGCAGAAATGGAATAGACCACAACAACATCATAATAGTTTAGATTGCAACATCATAATAGATTAGATCACAGCAGGGGAAATAGTAGAATAAAAGACAAGATTTATGCAACAACTGTCGTATCATATTAATTCTGTGCAAAGGATCCAAAACGGACAATTATTCTCCATAACAGGAGGTTGAATACAACAGGAAAAACCCAGATAGATCACAGATACAACAAAAAATTCTCCAAAACCATAGATAGATCGCACCAGATCTCAAGCGATAACCATGCTCAAGACAGTATTGATCTCAACCTCGATGATGTCTCTATTAATAATGATTATTCAATTGCAAAACTAGTTCTATATATAGGCTTGCGCCTTTACATTGAAGGTACACTTCTATCTAACTTATAACCGCTAATGACCTATTGTGACAAAATTTGGTCAAATAATATATTAAATATTCAAAACAATTATTTTTTTGTCCATCGCGTGGATCCACCAATACTTGAGCTGGTAACTTGTTAAGATCCAAAGTGATGCTCTGGATTAGACATAGTAGCTGGTTTACTTCTTCATTTCCCACGTCAATCACAGTTGGGGGAACATGCACGTTCCTATCCCGGGGCTCAATGCTGATCGATGAGACGTCATGTATCATAGGTCTCATGGAGGTCTGTCTCTAAATAACATAAAAAATGGAATTTAACTTATCTCTTACCACACCGAATTCTTCATGGTTCGACTCTCATATTGCCTGTGTCACAACCTCAGAGGAGTCAATGACTGCTCTGATGATTCACTGCAATTGGTCCTCCATCCCAGACCGGATACTGCTTCTTCCATCATATTCTTGGTGCCATTTGGTGCGAGTCTCCTCCCGCATGAGCTATGCTTCGACATTGGGATCCATCGATGAATCGTTGTCAGATTCGTGAACATTGAGTTACTTATGGGAAGGCTCTTCTAGAGCATCAGGTGGTGGCTCCTTATAAATTTCCTCCTAACTCACAGGTTTGCACCATTCAACCGACACTCTTGAACAATAGCATCCAATTCGGTCGCTATGACTTTGTAAGCCAAAGGTAGACACTACCTGTCAGGGTCCCGTCGTGCCTGAATGTAAATGGAATGTGGCCCGATAGCGAACCGAATGAGCCACTAATACTTTGCTGTGACATAAGGAGATTATTGGGGAACTATGACCACAATGGCTTATAGCGCTTCCGAATAGACTCAAAAATGAATTGCACAGTCCACCTGTCGATTGGGCTCCTCAACCCACCATGAATTCTGGTATCATGTGCTGCATCACACCTTTCCTGCATCGATTTCCATTGGTTGGTAGTATTTGGGTTCCATCTAGGTGACAAGTGCAATAAGAATTAAAAGGAAACTATATGAGAACAACCGCCCAGCCTGAGTAGCGAGAGCATCTTCAAGCAACTGGTTAAGCAAGAATAAAGACCAGTTCATCTGTACTCCTTCAGTGCACTTCTGGGCACATGCAAGGACACCCAAGTTACATTGGATTGACTGATTTCCTCGAACAACCTTACCCACCAGAATTCATGCATCGATATGCACCTCTTGTGAGTTTATGCTATTAATTTGATAAGCACAGCCATTACGCTATAAGCCAAAGTGCTCCGTCAGCTGCTTGGAAATATTTTTGTTGGTACCCTCCCACGGATATACTACACTTGATCTTCCCCGGCCTTAGGCAATCCTGTAATGCTTGAAATCAAGTCTCCTGTGACAGGGATGGGCGTATTCAACCAAAGAATTCCCCCATGGAAATAGGACAAAATTTATTTAACACATGCATG
The DNA here is from genome assembly GCA_001517045.1 of Pseudotsuga menziesii. Classification (NCBI taxonomy): domain Eukaryota; kingdom Viridiplantae; phylum Streptophyta; class Pinopsida; order Pinales; family Pinaceae; genus Pseudotsuga; species Pseudotsuga menziesii. Next base: position 25,537 of record LPNX010798607.1, read on the forward strand.
GGCCTTGTTTAGTTACCCAAAATGAGGCATATTAATGAGCCCCAAAAATCCTGAGTTGTCTAACCTACTCGCCCAAGATTGAGGAATCCACTGGATTGGGGCACTAGGCACTATCGAAACTTACTCATAGGGCTCATCCTGGAAATATTTAAGTAAAAGTAAGTCATGGTCCTTAAAATTCTATTAAATAAGGGTAAGGATGATATTGACTGAGAAGGTCATCCCCTCTGGCAGCGACGACAATTTTGGTGGATACTTCTGATTTTTCGTCGACTGCCTCGGCTTGGCTCCCGAACACATAGGAGTGACATATCCTAAGATATTATGAACAGAGATTCCCTAAGGCACCATAGACTCTTTAGCTCCTGATCTTGATGGCCCAGTCTATGCAGTTCCTTCTCCTGCACTCTAGCCAATGTGCAGGTGTGCCTCTCCTATGGCGGCGTGGAACTGGGCTTTTGAGCCTATAGCTTCCTCTTGGGAATGGAAAATGAGCCTAATGGCATGCTCATAACTTCTCCTTTAGTGTCCGTGGGACAAATGGGGGACTCTAGCTCACTGGAAATCTCAATTGCGTCAAGGTTGCTCAGCATTCCTCATGCCTCAAACCTTACAATGAACCTGATGACTCTAACCTTCTACTTTGCAACTCACTCGAAAGCTCACAAAACTCTACACAATTCACACTCTACTCAACACTACGCTTGCTTAATTGAACAATTCCATCCTCCTGTGTCCCGCACACTTTTTATAACCATATCTAATTCAAACTCATCATTTCCAAATCTATGATCACCATTATGAATAAATCTAGTAGTAATGAAGCCAAATCCGTTGGCAATCTTACCCTTCTAATAGTCAGATCAACCATTAATGCGCGTTGCTTAAAAAATCTCCGCCAGCTAACTATTTTAACTACCTGCATTTATTACTGATTTGACAAACCCATAGCTCAGCAGCTGTCGTAGGTGATCTCCTTGCCATCTTTACTAACTCCTACCCTTGTGTAGCCTCATCCCCTAGGCTCACCTTGTTGGTAGCTAATTTCTTTTTTTCATAGCACCTCAAGCACTGCGTAGCCCTGGCCCCATCTTATATGGATTTAAGCAACTCCCATTGACGAGTGTCGGTAATATCGTGCCATCTAATTGATGTAACTGAACTGCTCCTCCAGAAGTAATGGAATGACCAAGATACAGACCTAACTAGTGCATCTATAACTTACCTGGATGCTTTATGAACTTGCTGTCATATAACAGCACCAAATATCCTTCCGGAAACTATTTTTTCTTAATGCTATGATCATGCCATGACTTTTGTTGATCCTTCCCAACCTACTGCTGAAATCATGCAATAAAATGGTCTTCTTCAAGCTGGCTCAATTGTGCAATGTGCTCTTCTAATGCTTCCACATCATCCATGTCGGTCGCTGCAACAATGCGCAAACTAGGAACAATGTATTCCATGGGCATGACCGCCTCTTTCGCATAGACCAACTTGAATGGTGTCTGTCCTGTCAGCAATTTACAAGTAGTGCGATAGGCCCATAGCACTATTAGAATTTTCAAGTCCCAGTCATCATGATTAGCATTACATACATTTTTCAGTGTTGTTTTCAAATTTTTTTTTTAACACTTCGACAGTCCCATTTGCCTGGGTATGGCAGTGGTGTACTCCTCTTATGTTGCACCTGTAAATCTTCAGTTAGCACTTTCACCATGTGGTTGATAAAGTGACTACCCTGGTCACTCATAAAGAACCTGGGACACCCAAACCATGTCACAATGTTTTCAAAGATGAACCTCGATGCTGTCACAGTTGTACAATACACAACTGGTGTAGCTTCCTACCACCTAGTTAGATATTCAGTTTTAGTAATGATGTATCGCACCCGAATCCTCTTTCCTGGTGGATTAATAGGACCCACAAAATACACATCCCATTTATCAAATGGTTGCAGAGTCACCTATGGCACTAGCAGCATCTCATCTCGCCACAATGGTTTACTGACACACTGGCAGATGTCACAGCTCCTCACATATTCTGTGGCATCATTATGCAATATAGGCCACCATATCCTGGCGCACAACACCTTCCCCGTAGTATCCCATCCTCCATAGTGACCTCCCGCAATTCCTGCATGTGCTTCTTTCTATAATGGGACCTTGCTCATGCGGTAAGACACACCATTGCAAGATTTCATTTGGTCCAAGCTTATATAACTGCTGAGCAATTAGCTAAAAATCAGAAGCCTTTACTACCAGCTACTTCTTTTGGCTAGTCAACATGTCCTCAAACTGAATAATTGGGGCATAGTAATCGTCTGCAATGTCAACTCGGAACAATTGTACATCGGGAAACCCGTCATCAATGTTGGTTGATTCTTCTCCTGTCTCAATGTGAGACAAGTGATCAAGGCCAACATTCAACCTTCCTAGTTTCACAATTATTTCAAAATCAAATTCTTGGAACAGAAGTAGCCACTGATAGATTCCCACCCCAACACAGGATTATTGACCAAGTATTGCAAAGGAGAATGATCAGTGAGCATCTTGAAATGGCCACCTAACAAATAATTCCTAAACATTTGCAATGCATAAACCATCGCCAAGCCTTCTCTTTCAGTCATTGTGTAATTTTGTTCAGCAAATGACAACTTTCTACTGGCATATGTGATTGGGTGATCCAGGTTGCCCTCACCTGGTTGCACAAGAACAACCCCCAGTGCAATAGAAGAGGCATTGACATGCACATGGAACTCCTTATTCCAATCAGGAAAAACCAGTATGGGTGTAGAGGCCACCTTGGCCTTCAATGTGTCAAAAATTCCTTGAAATTCCTGAGTCCATTCATATGCTACATCCTTTTTTAGTAGTTTCTCCATAGGGGCAGTAATCGTAGTGTATCCTTTGATAAACTTGCGATAGTACCCTATATGCCCTAGCATCGCCCGAAGCATATTCACATTCGTCAGTGGCGGTAAGCTGAGGATTAGCACGATCTTTGCAAGATCAACCAACAGACCTTCCTTACATATTATGTGCCCAAGTAGCATTCCAAATGGCGCATAGAAAATGGACTTCTTAGAGTTTAATGTGATTTGATGCTGTCGACACCTTTCTAGCATTAGTCGCAAGTTGTTGAGATGGTCCCTAATTAGTCCATAGACGGTCTAATCATCCATATACACTTGTGGGAATTTTTGAATAAAGTCTTTGAACACAGCAACAAATACCTGAGAAAATACTGGGGGCGCATTATTCAGCCCAAAAGGCATGAATGTATATTCAAAACAGCCCCACTCAGTGACAAACATGGTCTTATGGCGATCCTCCTTTGTAATCTGGATCTGGTGGTATCCCGAAAAACCATCCATGAAGGAATACATATCTTGTCCACCTACTCCTTCAAGAACTCCATCTATAAAATGAGCCAGGAATGGATCATGCATGCATGCATCATTCAACTTCCTTAGGTCGATGCAAATGTGTATTTATCCAGTCTTTTTATCCTAGACCACCATTGGGCTTATCCACTCTGATCCTTCCATAGGATCGATGATCCCAACATCCAACATCTAGTCTATCTCAGCCTTCACATGGTCCTTGTATCACTGGTTCAGTTGATACGGACTTTGTCGCACAGGTTTTTCATCTGGTTTCAACAGGATTTTAATCTTCCCTAGGTCTCCTAGTATCCCCTTCATTTCTGAAAAACCGTGTCAAAAAAGGGTCCTAGAATTCATGCATCAGGTTTGTGATTCTGGCCATTGTATCCTCTTCCTAGTATTCCACAAAGTTGGAAAACTTTGGGTTCTCTTCTGACCCAATGTTGACTTTCCTGATCTTCAACGGTTGACTCATTGAATCCATCGATATGTCAGGTGTTGTGACATCGTGGCTTCCTTCTAATTCTGGAATATTAACATTCTGCAACTCGCCATCATCCTCAAGTTCCCCAGATAGGTTGTAGCATGTACTTATGGATTGTATTGAGAAGTGCACATGTGGATCAACTGGGTATGCAACGGGGATGACCTTCAGCATGACATCCTGGAGGATTTGCAATGCATTATGCACCTCTGGGTTGGCATCCTAGAAACTAAATGTCTACGTAAAACAAATGGACAACTCCTCCCAAGTGGTGATAGTTCTGTAAACCTCTTCCGCTACATACCAGAATCTCAGCATCTCTTCCAGAGTGTGAACAAAAGAGTGGACCCATTCATCTCTGGGTCGCGATTCCCATAAATCCTGGCACTCAATCAAATGACTGGTGGGATCATTCCATCTGTCGTATCTCCTAGCATTAAAGACCTTTGAATCACCGAAGCACACCATCATAAATATCTGACACTGTTCCTAGTCATCTATCATCTATTTGTGCATCGCCCACCATCAAGTCAGAGTACCCTTCAACGCAATGTCTTAGGCCAATATCCTTTGTGGTTCAAATACTTTCTCTTCAAATTCTCTAAGGAATTCTGGTAATGCAGGAAGCCCTTCATAAATTGGAAAATCAACAATCTCAGTTGTAACACGCTGGAGAGACTGTGTAATCAACCCGCATTTCTTGAATGATACTTCATGCAACCTATTCTTCCAATTTTCCAGAGCATCATCAGAGTCAGAGAACGTAGAACTTGTGATGCGCCATCTATGGTGGAATGGATCTAGTCTTCAGAGATGTTATAAGTGTGATCCCAAATTCTACTGACTTTGTCCTTCCTGAGGGTCCATGGGAGCGATGACCCTAACATCCTGGTTCTCAAATGTCATAAACCTTTTCTTGAAATTGATGACCACCATACTATCATTAGCCCATCCAATCCCTATTAGTGCGAGGTAGGAACCACCATCTTCGACTACTTCTATCACATCAATGTCAACATGTGTTTTCATACCTTCAATGTCGATAACCAAGTTTGAGACACAAACAATGGTCTGAACCTTTTCTTAATTTTATAGTCGAAACTGTACTGGCGACCATCCCAAGGTTAGCTTCCCCATCAGCTGCCAATTTTGCTTGGTTAGGATGTTTACATCTGATCCGAGATCCAGGATAACAGATTCGACCTCATAATATCCAATCTCAATATTCATCCTCATATCCTTACCCGTATTCTTCTTTTGCAGTGAGTTAACCACAGAATCCTTCAACGGCTAATGCTGGTGGTACAACAACTTCTAAAGCTCAACAAGGGTACGAGGGTCCCTTGCCATCGATAGGAAAATCTCAAAGAACTGCTACAAGGTACCATGCTTCCACGATGGTCCTGCCTCTATAGATGGATTGAAATCAAATGGCATGTCAATAAATGGTAACTTACCCTGGATTTCTCCCGATTGCATGCTTGGATTCAAAGAAAGTGTCGTTCTCCATCGCAATATCAAATGCTACTTTTTTCTTGCTAGTGAGTCAAACTTGCTATCGTGTTCCATCTTCTCCAGTTGTCACACTAGCATGAGTGACAACCCCAACATCGACATCCTTCATTCTTGGTTTGGCTTGAATCGTCGCAACCATCGATCCTTGGTTCAGGTTCTCAGCTTGATTCAATGGTGGGTTCTTATTCATCGGCTGATTTTGAGTCCGAGGCAGATTCTGAACCTAATTCTGTGGTGGGATCTAATTCTGCATCATCGGCTGGTTTTGTACCAAGAACATTGGCTGGTTCTGAGTATGCGCATTCTACAACTAAGGAATGGTTCCATCCTACCATTTTGTAATCAGCTGAGGGCAATTTTCAACATTATGTTCACTGGCCACATAATATGTACACTGTACATGAGGTCACTCTCTCTGATAGTGCCTGAATACTCCACAAGTATAACATTGGATTGATTCATGACCTCATCCTCCTCCTCGAACGAAGCCTCCTCCTCATCCTCGAAATCCTCCGTGGAATACTCCTCGGAATCCTCCTTGATGAAACTGAGGTTGGGCCATCTGCTTCTGCGATGGGTTTTGTTGCTACTGGACATAGTGCATAGCTTGAACATATTGTGGCTAATATTGAATGAGTGGTGCCTGATTATACTGTGGTCGTGGTGCATACTATGGTTGTGCTACAAGCTACAACTGAGGTACAAACTGTGGCTACGCTGTAAACTGCTACTGCGGTTGCGCTAGGATAAACTACAACTATGCTGCTGGTTGTACTACTTGTGGCATCTCTTGTATTTCCTGGGGGTCCTCACCTTTCACAAAGTATGAATCATATGTTCTTTCTAGAAGCAAATCATAAGCACGATAGTTTTTATCATCATGTCCTACTGACCGCAAAATGTATAGTACTGATTTTCTGTCTTGGTGACCATTTTCTACATGTATTCACAATTTTCATGTCGATTCCCAAAGACCTGACATATGTGACACCATGGTATACCAATACATCTCAACGGGTTTGGGGCTCTTGAAAGAAAATAATTCTAAAATTTGGGACATGTATCCTTGGTATGTCCGTCTGCATGGCACCGGGTGCATGAAATATCGTCACGATCTTCCTTAGCCTTCTTGATATCTTGCAGTTGAAGCACCAGATTCGCCAAATTTGCTTGAATATGGTTCATTCTGACTGTGGTTTCTTCTATTGGCAATGTCTCCAATTTCATTGTGGTCTCCAGAGCCTCGCTCTGTGTCGCAATCTTTTGTTGCATTAGTGGTTGTCTGATATGTGGGACAAGTGTGGGGATGAACCACTCCTTGTGTTGAACATCGCTCATCTAGAAGCTGACCCGAGCCATCAATGTCTTAAACCACTGATCAAAGTCCAAAATCATTTCATTGGGGAACTATTTGATTGCTTTCAATTCGGTAATGTATTGAGCCTCAAACTTCGGCTTCTTGAATTCTTCGAATAACCCCGTACAGATATCATCCAATGTTTTTGCGGTACCTCCCTAAGTAACCCATGTGAATCTCATTAACCATTCCAGTGCACAACCCCTGAGAGTAGTTGTCAGTTGGCCTTTCTTGACATCATCATCTACAATCTGTCGGGCAGTCCATATTGCCTTGCATAAGAACCAGTATTGCTCTAGGTCATCGGTGTTGTTTCCATGAAATATTGGAAGCTTCAATTCGTCGCTTTCCATTCTAGGCCTTCTTCCTTTAGCTAGTACTCTACTGCTAGACTGCTGTTGACACGTCAGGAAAGTCAACGTAGAATGCAGATTTCTTCCTGGTGGTGGAGTAGTGCACGGAGGTGTGGACACGTTACTGTTGGGGTTTGATCCTGTCGTCCTTCTGGATGTATCCTGGGCCTGTTCGTCCTCGTCATCACAAAAAGGTCGCTTTGTCCCGTGTGGTTGTTCCTCATGGAATCGCACTTTGATCACAGCAGGACCTTCTCTCGCCCTCTTCCTCTTCTCTCGAAACCTTGCTCCTCCCCTTGTACAACCACTTGTTTCCTCGATGACCTAAACTCTTTAAGGAAGTGACCATCTCTCATGAAGGGAGTTTTAAATTTAACTCATAAGAATGGATAAGGTAATAAATACAATGCAAAGAGATCATGACTCATGATCGTAAATTTATTTAAAGAAAATTTTGGTTAGGAACATCAAATCATATAATTTTAAATTAAATATTTTAGTTGGAAAACTTAAAATTATATAATTTCTATATTAAATTTATTGGTGTAAAAAAGAAATTATTTTAATAACAATTTTTTAATTTTCTTAATTTTATGTATTAAAAAAGTTATTTTATTTAAAAATAACTTTATTTTTATTTTGAAGATTTTTCTTTTTCAACTCAAGTTGAAATTCTTCTTATTAAAAATTTTATATGCTTATTTGTATAAATATATAATCATAACTTATTCTAAATAATAGATCAATATTTGTCATAGTCATTTTCATAGATTTGAGCCATATTATTCTTTACCTCACTTTAATGTGTTCTATTCTTTACATCACTTTAATGTGTTCTAGTATATCTAGTTTGTTCTCCTTTCTTACATTATATGTTTATGTGGGTCAATCTCTTGTGTTTCTTTAGTTATCTTTTGGCTCTTTTGTTTGCCTATTTGCTCTTTTGTTTGTCTATTCTTTTCTTTTCATTTGTTTTAGTATAATGGTTTAAATATTGTCATTAAGAAAAGATTTAGTGATTAGATTTTGAAGATTTGTAGTTCATGGAAGACTTTCCTTAGTGATTAGAATTGTGAAGGATTATGCACAAAATTCTTCTAGAATTATTTTATAGGGATTTCTAGTTCATGGAAGAGGGTGAATGGTAAACTAAAAAAATATAAATTATTAAATAACACAAAGGTGATCCTACTCCCTTAGCATGGAATTTTGTAACATCCCTTCTATATGCCCCTATTTTTGTAACTGAAAGTGAAATTGTGTACTCGATCGTGGTAAGGGATCAAGTAGAGAGTCCACAAATAAAACTCTATAAGTATAATTGTAAATTCCTAAGTTGTATTGTGAATTGTAGACTTATGAGACTGAATACTTGACTCGACTAAAATGATAGGTACATGGAATCCATTTGGGGGAGAGGTTGAATGCCTAGTTGGCCATGGGTTGATGACGAGTTTCATCTTGATGATGCAGGAACTTAAACAATTAAAAATTAACTAGATGACACTTAAGTTTATGAGTGACGCATAATTTATGTCTAAAGGATAGTCCTAAGTACAAACATCTAAGAAACTTCTAGTGGCAGCAAGGAACTAATAAATACAAATGACTAAAGGGTTAGTAGGAGGCTAATTTATTATTGAATGCTGATAAATAAAATAAAAATGATATTCCTGGAATGTCCAAATCAATTTTTTCGTAAATAAGTAATCTATCAATGTTATCAATGTTAAGATTTGGATTACTATGTACTCACAAGAATACATGTTTATCTTGTATTTGTATTTGGTTAAATAGATATTCATGTTACTATTTTTGTTATATAGATAAGATGTTTTTAACATTGAACAAATTTAGTATATAAGATGAACCTTGGTTATATGTATTTGACTTTTTACTATAAAAGATTGTATATTGAATCCTTCGAAACTTGAACGGTGTAGTCACAATTATACATACCCTTGTGAGCAAGATATGTTGTTTTGTATTATGTATGAATTAAAATCGAATCTATATCTCATTATATTCCTAGTTATTATTCCTAGTTATTAGTTTAAACTTTTTATCCTTAACCTCTTCCTCAGGACCTTGGGTCAAGGAGGAGACATTGTACACGATTCCCTCTTCTCAATGTGAATCACTCAGGTGATCATGATTAGGTCTCATTTCTCGTATAGCGTGACCCTAGATTCAGATTAAGTGTCAAACCTTCAAAGTCATGATCAAATATTTTTCCAACTGAGTATTGATTAAATATAAGAACCCTTTTTTAAATTGAAACACTTCCATTGATGAATCTCTAAACTGGAGATCGTGTCCTCAAGAAAGATTAACAACCTCTAACCGGGTAAGAATTGTATGCATAAAGGTGGCAGCTCATCTCAACCATTTTATTCTCTTTACGTTGACAAATTTCTTTAAGACTTCTTTATGTGATCTTTACTACAAAACGGTAAAATGGTTCTCTTATTTTACCCTCTGCACATTAAATGTAATTGGTAGGCTGCTCCAATATCGGGTTGTGCGTATAAATTGTAATTTACATAATGCTAAAATCGATACTATATAAAAATAAATATAAGCAAATCAAGGTAGTATATTGAATATAATGTTTGTTGGGGATCCGTATTAAAGGAATTGTAGTAGTTTTACACTACTTCAAATTGTTAATTACTATGAAGAAAAGGCCTAATATCTTCTAATAAAGTATCTTATGTTACTTATGAATAGTTAAAAATACTTACAATGATGGTTGGTTATGCTTAGTATGTATTATGTTATTGAAGGTAGAAGTTATATTATATAATTATTTAAAGAAGTAGGATATTACTTATTAAAAGTTTAGGTATATTAAAGGGATTGGATTATTGATTTGCAAATTTAAATTTAGGCGTATTTATTTTGAAGAATTTTGTAGGAATAAATAATTATTATATAATTTTAAACTCATTCATATGTATTGTATTTATATCTTACGAACTCATGCTTATTAATATTATGTTATATACATCTTATATCATAAAGTTTGGCAATACCATACACTTTTTAGTTAAATGGTAATAATACTATATTAGAAAAATATATAATTAAGCATTGTAAAAGTGTATATGTTGTATGAATAGATTATGAAGTAGAGAGAAAGTGTATATTTTCCAAAGTAAGTTTAAAAAAAAAGATTGCTAGTTATGAAGTGGATGTTCTATGATAAAAAGAATATTAGTTACGAAGAGGAGGTGATTTTAAATTAAAGTGGGTGATATGGGTAGTTACAAATATTTCTAAGAAACTATATTGTATGGTTAACATACCTACAAAGTATAGCAAGTTATGAAATTGGACTTTTGTTAGCTACGGTTGAAGTTACAATGTGCGAATATTCAAAGGTGACTATACTTCTAGAAAAATAGTATGTCTTTAGCATGTGGAAGCATGTTTCCACCAAGAAATTAAAAAGGGGATTATGTGATAATTATGCTAATCCCATATATTAGTGTAATATTAAATAAAGTAAGACGATGTTTGAATTAACCCAACTCCTAAGTGTAAAACCCCTTGATTTGATATTTTTTAATTCTGCTGGAAAAATCTTTGATTATTATTTTATTATTCTTTAACAAGAGGTGAAGAATAAAACATTTTTTGTAATAAAGCATTCCTTGTTAATAAACAATTTCAAAGAAGAACACAAGGGGAAATAGCTGTTGAAAGAGTGTTCGCTGACCCATAAGAGGGAAAATGACAAGTGACTAAGACCATCGAGTGAGAACTCGAGATGTAGGAGGCATCATTCTCAAAAATCAGGTCGGCACTCCTATTTGAGTTGTTGAAGAGAAGGAGGCTCATAAATGACCAAGTCCTAGGCAAAATACTATTTAATAGTATGTCCATGAGCAGCAAGAGGCTATCATTGGATGGGGATGTGCATCTCTATAATGCAAGAGATGACGCATTAAGATATTTTTCTCTTGTGGTTCAACAAACAGGATCAGAAGTTCTAGAGAAAGTAAATTGGATGCTCTGGGAGTTGGTTGGGAGGAACAACTTCTCCATTTGTGTTTTCCCAGCATTGGTGTGAAGTTCCTACTCCGTTTCTTATGAATGATTTAGATGTAGTAGGATGTATATGTGAAATTTTAAATTGCAGTTATATTTCCAGAATGTATTATTTTTACGCATTCTATAGAACAATTATCTAGGTTTTGTATATTCTAGATATGTACAATGTTAAATTGTTCTCAACATATCCCAGATTGGGCATTCATACCTATATCAACGATTGGTAGTAATGAACTATTGTAGCAATTATTAGTTAGTTTTGAGTTGAATTACTTAGGTCTAACTGTCACTGATATGTAATAATGGAATGATCTAGAATTTATGAATCTACACCTAATGGATTGGATCCTTTATTTTTACATGGTATCAGATGTTACTACCGTGCACTTCCTTATGAATTTGATTTTTGTATTTCTTCCTTAATTTTGCATTACAAATTTAGGTTTCTGAATGAAACTATAATGCTTGTGTATAGTTTACTTCTGAGTTATTCAATATTGTGGTTGGAATTGATTTGCATAGAGAAAAACACATTTTAAACTATACAAATCCTATAACTAATTGAGAAAAGTAAGTGAAATGTTCTAAAATCATGATCAATTGATGGAAGCACGGTATGGTTACAAACACATGGATAAATTTCTAGATCCAAATAATTTACGTTAGTTTAAACCAGAAATAAACCAGAAACACGTTGAATCATCAATTAAACATTGATCCACAAAACTAGAAGATTAACGGTCCAGATCCAACTAGCGGCAAGATCGACGAATCACAAAAGTGTAGAAGATGGATCTGTGGAAGTCCCGAAGAGTTGAAGTTAAACTCAAATTTTGTAATCCGCAACGTTAAACATTGATCCACAAAGATTAGAATATCAACGGTCCAAATCTAATCTGCATCTAGATCGATGGTTCATAGAAGTTACCAAAGTATGATTTCTGCATTAATCATATCCATGGTGAGGGTATAAGTCACAAGGCTCAATCGTGCGGAAGGAATATGTTGAATGCGGAAGTGGAAGGTCGTGGATGAAGTTAACAGAGCTTGAAGTTCGCAAAGTCCGATTTCTGCATCAAATAAAATGATGGTCGATATTTTATCTGTAAATAACATCAACAGCTGATATTGGTTATAAAGGTTTCATTATGGAATCCGTAAGGAATCATATCAACGATCGAGACTTAAGCCATAAGAAATCAGCGATGCAGAAGGTATAAAATCAAAGTTAACTGAAGTTGGTGTTTTTCATACCCGAGAGTCCACCTGTAGAAGGAGGAAGGTAAGAGGAAGAAAATTGGAAAAGGGTTAAGCCATAAAGTTGAAGTTTCTAACTTTCAAGGTCTGCAGCGAAAGCGCGAAAGTGGAAGGTGGAAAGCCGAAAGAATAAGTGATCATTTTATGAAGTTTCTGACTTCCAATGTCCCCAACAGAAGGAAGAAAGCCGAAATACCAAGTTATCATTTAGGAGGTTTCCGACTTCTAAGGTCCACAACAGAATTTGGAAAGTTGAAGGATAAAGGAGGAAGTTAGAAGGTGGAAATTTGAAAGATTGAGTGACCTTTCATGAAGTTTCCAACTTCTGAGGTCCGTAGTAGAAGGTGGAAAGGTGGAAAAATGCCATTGGAAGGTATCAACTTCTGATGTTCTGATTTCTGAGTTTATCTTGGAAGGACGAAGGTAGAAAAAGGCTTTTGAAGTTATCAACTTGTGATGTTCTGAGTTCCACCCAGAAGGAGGAAGGCGGAAAAAGGACTTATAAGGTATCAACCTATGGTGTTCCGATTTCTAAGTTCCACCTGAAAGGAAAAAGGCGCAAAAACACCACTTAAAGGTATCAACTAGTGAGGTTTTGATTTCCAAGTTTTGCCCAGAAGGTGAAAAATGACCATGTAAAGGTATCAACTGGTGGTTTTTCTGATTTTTGAGTTCCTCCTGGAAGGCAGAAGGAAGAAAAGTATTTTTAGTGCGGAAATGGCTATTTTGGTTGTAGAGTTGTTTTATCAATGGTGGAATGACTGATACAGTTGTCCCTAATCCAGGAAATCAGTGTGCAAGGATTATTTTGACAATCTTATGGCCAGGATTTCTTTTTATTTGTAATTTCTCTTAACAATTGGGATTTTTAATTAATATGTATGAATATATATGGTTATATATATTTTTTTTTATATTTTTATTTTGAGGTATGTTACATATGGTATGAGAGCATGGTTTAAGCACTAATCTTGAATAGTATCAACACAAAAGTGCTATAGAAAATAAAAAACTAACTCATGTTTATTTTGTCTTGAAAATTCTCTTACACAACAAAGAGAAGTACAAATATTTTTGTAGGAAATATGGCAAATGTGGGAATATCTGTAGAAGAGAAATGCCACCCAAAACAAACTTTAAGTGAAGATGAAAACCTAAGGGATGGAGAGTTCTACGTATATCTAAATTAAATTCAAAATAATAAATTTGAATTAAAAAGGACTATGAATGAACTAAGATATGAATTAAGAAAGGTTATGGAAGATAATGAGCGAATTATAAAGTATCGGGAAGAACTGAATACTATCCTATTAGCAAAAATCCATAATGAAGAAAAAGATAAAAATAAGGATTTTGATCAGGAACTGCCTAAAACTACCCCATACAATAAACATAAGGGTAAGACGCTAGAATTTTGCAACCATAACTCTGACACTTCAAGTGAAGAGCTAGTTAAACATCATAGAAAAACTCATGAGTCAAGGAAAAGCAGTGACAAAAATAAAAATAAAAACAAAAAGTACATACCCTATGAGGAAATATTTGGAGAATTCAAAAAAATCAAACCACCCATGTTTAATGGGGAAATTGAGAAGGGCGAGGAGGTAGAGGCCTGATTTTCCAGTATGAAAAAATACTTTCAGATATATAATTATTAGATGAGTTGAAAGAAAAAATGGCCATTTATAATCTGATTGGAAAGGCATATATTTGGTGGTAATATATAAAGAAATTTAAAGTTATAAAATAAAGGTATGCAATCTGGAAAACTTTTAAGAAGTTATTTAAAAGAAAGTATTTATCTAAACAATATTATGAAGAAAAAAGACAAGGAGTTTTATGAACTAAGGTTAGGGGCCATGACAATGAAATAAATATGTATTAAGTTCTTAGTATTACTTCACTATGTCCCCTACATAATTGATGAGAAGCCCAAAATATATCGGTTCCTTAGTTGATTTCCCCTTATGTTTAAATAACGGATTGAATATGACAATCCAAATAAATTAGAGGAAGCAATGAGGAAGGAGAAATTCTAAAGGCCAAGTAGTTTTTATTCTAAAGGAAAACAAAATAAGTTCCATAAAAACAAGGGGAATAATCACATAGGTTATCAGGGTAATAATTACAAAGGATTTAAACATTGAGATTCTGTAGTACCCTCAACCATTCCTAATAAAAACCAAACAAAAAAAGAACCCTTAAAATGTTGGGAGTGTGGGGAGCAACACTACTTTAAAGACTTTCGATCAAGGAAGCATAAGTTTAATGTCTATTCTATCGAGGAAGCAGTTACAGTTGGAGATATGGTCAGAAGCATGTCGAGAATCTGTGTCACATAGGAAAATCAACAAGCAGACCGCCATACTTTCATGGTCAAAATTGAAGGTATGATAAGCAATCAACCTATCTCTGTCTTAATTGATCCAAGTGCAAGTTTGAGTTATATTTCACCTAGAGTCATTAGAGGAAATTCCAATTTAAAATGGGCTTTCCAAAAATAATACAAATTCCATGTCATCATGTATTATCCAATCAAAATGATTTAAAATTCAAAAAGGGAGCACCTCTTAAACATTTTTTTAATATAAATTTGGGGATAGGTATCATAAATAAACATACTTTTTTTTGTTCGTATTTTCGACATATCTCCCTATTTTTTTCCTTAAATTTTGATCGAAAGAGCTTGTTGGATACATAAATAAATTCCGCATCCAACGAGTTTCCACTTAGCATATGTTTGATGGTCCCTTGTACCGCAAAAACAAGATAACAAAAAACTAAAATAAGATAACAAAAAACTAAAATAAGATAACCAAAAACTAAAGCTCATGGATTTCAGTGTATATCTCATAGTATTCCCTAGTGATGTGTGTGGGAGAACATAATTAACCTTTCCATTCTACGTAGCAAGCGATCAGAACATCCTGACACACCAGTTTTGTGTTGTTGGTACCTCCTTGGGATATCATCTACAGAAATGTCTGGGATGTCTAAGGTAAGCATATGGAGGTTCTCCTCGACCTCTTGAATATCCTCATCAACCTCCTTGCATACAATATGCCCCCCACTCTCCTATCAATGGGTGAAGACCATCCTGATCTGGCTGCCCCAACATCTACATAGTAGGAAAACCTATCTCAGTGTCATGCCTAAAAATCATAAAATAATAAAAATACAAAAACATAGAGCATAATGTATTTCTTATCAAGATCATCCCACTACTCTCCCTTGGAAATATCCAAGTATGGATCACCATAGAATTCGGTAACTACATATGTGTAATCCTCAATCATCAACATTTGTTCATCCAACCAATGGAAGAACGATGCCCCGTACTTGACTCTAGGCCCACCACCACCATGGATATCCATCACCTTAACCCACTATATCATACATGGATCTATCACCTCATCTTTATTGAAGGCCACTTGGGGCCTCAACAGTGGGAGACTCTCCAAAAAAAATGATACTAGGATGGTTCTGTAATTGAACTACTTCAACTCACCTCTTCGGCATTTGGTGAGTTGGTATTTCAAGACCCACTAGTAGAGATTCCACCCACTTGACCTTAAGGCATACAACATATGTTCCCTATAATATTAGTGTTCCCCATGAATTCCTTCTACTAATTGCTGCATGGTAAATAGAGCTGTCTTCAAGGGTTGGTCGGTCACATCATTTATAGGTATCTTCTTCCCAATCATTTGTGTGCCAGGAAAACAATACTAATTAATGAGGGCTTGGATAGTTATTTCCCCTCCTCATGTATGAGCTAATTATATGGGTGCTCCCCTCCTCAATAACCCTATGAGGAAGTAGATATCCTCTACCTCCAAAATGAGTCTATGAGACCCCTCCTACAAATGTTGTTTTTTAGGATTCCACATCCTGATTAAATGCTCCAATAATCATACTTGGGCCCTCATATTGGGAACCTCAAAAAACTTAAGGAGTCCAAATTCCTAAAGCGCACTTACCATGTTATGGTCATTGGAACCACGGGTATCATCCATCTCATTCTCTCTCTCTCCTTCCACACTACCATATTGGCCTTCTCATCTTGTCAAATAGCCAAAACGGAGCATTAGAAACCTTTCCCAACCAATTTCAAACCTTAATTTCATTTTCTTTTGCTTCAAACCTTGGGATTTGGGATAGATTGCACCACCTCCCTTTGTATTTTTAGACATAGTGGTGGTACTACACTTTTCTCTTAGAAAAGGTATGGTGTCGAGTCAACGCCGTTTTTCCCAAAAATGAAAGGTGCGATGTTTCCATGGTGCAATTCCTCCTTGTAAAATGACCCAAAAAAACCTGAAAATGACCGAAAAAAATATTAAACTGTGAAAATGAAGGTAGGGGAGATAAATCTACTTGGTTTAGACCGAATGTTGAATGATTGCCTGTAGATATCACAATTCGCTTGCCAAATTTGACGTGAAAAGTTTTTTTTTTCACGAATGTCAGGTAAAAACACAAATGGTAAATTATTTTTATTTTTCAGCCATATTTATTCATTTTTTGGGATTATTTATTAGTAATTTGTATTATTCTTTCCCATAAATGGGCCTATATTGCTTAATATTAGTCAAAGTAATGCTTTATGATCTATTGTTGAGAATTGCAGGGCTCATGGAAGAATATTCATGGTTATAGAGGATTTTTATATTCATCCTTCTCATTTTCTAAAAAATCGAAAAATATTTCGAGCACTCTTCAAACCATAATCGTACTCGTTAAACATTAGAACAAAGGTTTCAAGTCTAATTTTGTCACTATTTAAGGCTCATTAACTCTCCACAAAAAATTAACCCCTCTAGAGTTATCTTTAATATCTTTTCTGACTCTTGAAATATGAAAAGATTGTCAAGTGAACTTGTCACTTTCACACTCATAAAAGTACTTGAAAGGTTCTCTTGTTGACAATAGTTTACCCCTTTTCGATTCGGTTAGACTAGTTAAGAAAAGGGTACACTCTAGCCAACAAGTTGGCTAGAAGAGTTTTCCAAGGCATTATTTTATACTTTTTCAGGCCTCACAGACTAAAATTTATGAAAAGGATCTTTTTGGAGTCTTCTTTAGTTTCATTCAGTCTCTCTAAACATGATCGACACTGAGTTTTCTTTCGTTAGAATCGTTAAACTAAGCACTGAAAGACCCTTTCTAGTAATGAACCCATCCTTTCTTAGGTTCAAAAAATATATGAGAATAAACTTATCTTATGATAAGCTATAATGAGTGTTTGTTACCCTCTTCTAGCTCGTTAAAAAGTAAAGAGGCACTCATCGTTCATGATAGTGAAATTAAGGGAAGGAAAACCGTGTTTCATTTGTATTAATCACAACTTCACATTAAAGGAAAATTCAACTCAAAATGGACCTCCTAAAAAAATTTAATAAAGTAATAGTTAAAATAATACAATAATATTTATTAATTTTGGAGGACAAAAAGAAAAAAACTACTTTTTTGTTTGTATTTTCGACATATCTCCCCGTGTTTTTACTCAAAATTCGATTGGGAGAGCTTGTTGGATGCAGAATTAAATTACGCATCCAAGGAGTACCCACTCAAGATACTTTTGACAGACCCCTCTACCCCAAAAACAAGAAATATCTGAAAAAACATGATGATGACATCATCATCACATTTTTTTTTCCAGGTATTTCTTGTTTTTGGGGTAGAGGGGTTTGTCAAAAGTATGTCTATTGGGTACTTGTTCGATGTAGAATTTAATTCTGTATCCAATGAGCTCTCTTGATCAAATTTTGAGTAAAAAAATGGGGAGATATGTTGAAAATACAAAAAAAAAGTTTTTTTTATGATACCTATCCCCAAATTTATATTAAAAAATTGTTTAAACCTATATGATATTTCAAATTTAAATCAATTTTAGTGGCTAACACATGATGACATGGAATTTGAATTAGAGTTAAAAGGCCCATTTTGAGTTGAAATTTACTCTAATGCATCTAGTCAGCGTTAAACATAACACTTATTTGAATTTCTTTCAAACAATTGGGTATTCATCTTGTCTCTGATTCAATCCACTTTCATGATTCATGTCACTCCTTTGAGTCGTTTCAAATAATGCATCGTCCATCATCGCATTAAGTCCTAGTATCTACCTCATTAATTCAATGCTTCCAAGTCTTCAGTCATGCCGTTCATTGCTCAAAGGAAAGTTGCATGTCAAAAAATCACCCTTCGAAGTCAAATATACGTATTTTGTGTTAGTTATCTTTAAATTAGTCATGTGGCTACTTCATACTTTATTCCCCAAAAATATTGTTCTAATTTTTGTGTCATTGATGTGGGAATCATCGTGGACCTCCTTCGACAAGACCATTCATGTAGACATCAACACGTCTTCTAGGAACTAGTATTAGAGACAAGTTATTACCTTGATATTTGCATGCATCAATGGAAATTCTATTTGCTCACTTTTGACAATAGGATTTTGTCATTGTCCTTTGATCAAAATATTTTGTCAAATGTTCAACATCAGTTCATTTATTCATGTTCGAAGGAATGTGAAAAAACATCTATCTCCCTAACCCACCCTCTCTCTTTCACTCTCACTCCCACTAATCCAACATTTGTCTCCCTAACCTCATTCAAACTCTACCAACCCATAACCAAATCCTAAGCCCCTATCTCTCTCTCTCTCTCCCAATCCTACATTCCCTAAATACAACCCTCTCTCTCTCTTATTCTACCTCTCCCTCCCTCACTCTCCCTCCCTCCCGCTACCTCTCCCTATATCCCACTATCTCCCCCTTCCCCTCCCTCTCTTCCCTCCCCTCTATCCCCACCCCTCCCCACCCCACCCCTACCCTAATCTTTCACTCTCCCTCTCTCTCTCTCTCTCTCTACCTACCTCCCTCTTTTTCTCCTTCTCACTCTCTCTACCCTTACATCTCCCCCTTTATCTCGCCTCCCTCTCTCTCCCTTCCTCATCTCTTCGCCCATCCCTCTCTCTCTCTCTGTCACCCACTCTCCATATCTCCTTTTCCTCTCTCTCTCTCCCTCTCTCTCTATATTCCTCTCTCACCCTCTTACTCTCTCTTCCCCTGCCCCTCTCTCCCTCCTTCTCCCTCCATCTATGTCTCCCCCACTCTCCCTCTCTATCCTCTTCCCCTCCCACTCCCTCCCTCTCTCACTCTCTTCCCATCTCTCTCCCTCTCCCTGTCTATCCCTTTTACTTCTCTTCCCCCTATCCCTCCCTCTCACTCTCCCTATATCCTATTAGAATTAATGTTCCATTGATCTTCATGCAATGAGTGCCATTAGATTTTAATTATTATGCAGTGTAAAAGTAATGAATAATCACCACTGAACAAAACAAATCTCATGGGAGACAGACAAGTATTTCTTAGTATAATTACAGTATAAAATTCATTAATCCTAGCAGCATACAACAATGTTACATAAATGAGAATTCAAATCATGTGGATAGGATTCCAATCT
Organism: Pseudotsuga menziesii; assembly: GCA_001517045.1. Classification (NCBI taxonomy): domain Eukaryota; kingdom Viridiplantae; phylum Streptophyta; class Pinopsida; order Pinales; family Pinaceae; genus Pseudotsuga; species Pseudotsuga menziesii. The sequence continues at coordinate 45,417 of LPNX010798607.1, forward strand.
CTAACTCAATATGATTGCATGCCTAACTAGAAGTGTCTAAATCTCAATCGGAGTTAACTAGCTAATCTCTAGTTGTCTAATTCAGTCTCTCAATCAGTTATAATCAGTTAAACTAGTCTAACTAATGTGGTAGGTGAATAGTAGGTGATAATAAGTGCCTTCCCACATGTATCCATGCAAGACTAGTGCTAACTGAACTCCAGAACATCTAACTCAATGTAAATGAAGAATAACTAAGCTTGACTAGTCACCAACTACCAACAATTGAAGAAGGTTGGTGCTGGCACTCCTAGTGGCTCCTAAATTGTAGGGATTGGTCCAAGAGGTGCATAAAATGATGCATGAATGTGCAATCTGTTGTAGTTAGCCTCTATCTATGTTCCCCGCACTCTAGTGACTGGTACATGTGACCCCATTAGACCAAGTGGACCCAATGGTACTAGTGGGCGAAATAATAACTAAATGACTCCTAAGTTCGGAAAATATAATCTAATAGACCGGTTTGGACAAGGGAGGATTATAAATCCTAACACCCCCTCGGAATTCTAACTTGGACAACTACAGGCCCTAGAAACAAGGCCAAAATTCACCCATGTACAATCTAAAAGAAAAAAATGTTGCTTAATAAACTGAGGAAATATGGGAAAACCTCATGTGAAAAACCCCCCTCAAGATAAGAAGCAACAAGAAATACAATTTTTGAATAAAAACTTTGTGAAAATTTTGCCGCAACTTGCAACACTATGTAGCAAAAAAAGCAGTATCTTGGTTCTTTGTGTAGCAAAATCGTGATACTCTGGATGTGAACCTATGAATCCAAACTAAATCATTATGTTCGTAAGAATATTCTTCTTCGAAAGAAGAAGAGTATACTCAACTGAATCAGAAATATAGACATCTGCTAGATGAAAATTGAACCCATGTAGAGAAACTGAAATCAAGTGATGAGAGAAAAAAATGCTTGAGGATTCGAACCATGTGATGAAATCCCAAGCAATTGATATATTTCATCCTTGAACATCAAACCATGTGAGGTAAAATTAACTCCAAGTGTTAGGGGCAAGTGTGCAGGAGGATGCATAATGTCTCCATCTTTACTAGTTCTATGAGGAGATGATTATGTGATCAAAGGTAGAAAATCCCCCAGACTATGGAGAGAGAATAATTGAGATCCATAATCTGATATAGATTAAAAAATAACCAATAATTCATAATATATAATATCAACAAACTCATGAGAGAAAACTGACATAAAATCCCCAGTATCTATTTTGAGAGAGACTTGCGGTACTTGATTATTCACAGTAAAATTCATGAGAAAAAATACACACATTAATGAAATATATTGAAACTTAAAACCTGAACCAAATAATATCATATCATATCCAAATAAGTTCATATCAAATCCAAGAGTGTGGAATAAATCCAAGTGCTTCATCGAGATGGTAGATGTACAATTTTCTCCTTCTTCAAAACTCTGAGTATTGGTGCTTTCAATCATGTAGGGATTTCCTAGAAGCTCAATATCAGTGAGAGTGAATGTATCACTCCTTAAATCTGATATTATTTCCAAAATATCAAAATATACATAAAACAGAATATCAGCAAACTCATAAAAGTATATTGACATCAAATCCCCGACATAAATTTTGAAAGAGATTTCTGGTACTTGATTTTTCATACCAAAATTTATGAGAAAAGATACAAGTATTACTTGAGGCTATTGAAACTTAAAAATTGAACCAAATAAGATAATACCATATACAAATAATTTCATATCAGATCCAAGAGTGTGGAACAATGGTTCCAAGTGCTCCGTCAAGATGGTAGATGCACAATTGTCTCCTTCTTCAACAAAACATTGATTATGGGTGCATGCAATCATGTAGGAATTTTCTGAAAGATCTAGATCAATGAGAGTGAATGAATCACTCCTGAAATTTGATATTATTTCCAAAATATCCAAAGTATTACTTATATACACACCAGCAACAACATTAGAGAGAGAGAAATCAAATTCTTCTTCATTTTCTGAAGCAATAAGTGGCAAACATTTCACAAATTTTAAAAAAGAATCACTGGAGAATATTTGCATATAATGGAAGAAGAGTTTTTTTTCAATAACAGAGATTCAAATTTCTTCTTTTGGATCAACCATATGAGAAGATAAGATATCAGAGATCTCATAAACTTCTGGATCAGCAGGAGAAAGAGTCACTCCAAGGAGACTTTCTTCAATTCAAATTGATTGTGTGGAAGATTTTGCTTATTCTTCATACTGAACAAATTCATCAGAGAGAGTAGAGGGTGATAATTTTGAATAAATAACTCTTGTGGTGCTGGGTTTTCTCTCCAAATTGCTATAATGATCCTCATTGTGCTTGCTAATGGTTCTATCCAATTATGTTCAGAGATCCTTTGGGTATTAAGCAGAATCAATAAGGTAGTGCAATCTTGGATAAAAGGCCCCACATATTCTTCCAAAATCTCTATCACAATAATTTAGTCATTCATTGTAATCTTCATAAGAATATTTACCAAGTGATGTAGGAGCATTAGCTCTTAAGGCCAACTACTAAATTTATGATCAGACCCTAAGGTCTTGACATTTTCCCAATGAGGGGTTTATTGTAAAACCATTGTAAATCTCCCATAAAGACTTTATTTCTAGATAACAGGAATAGGAATATTTTTGGTTTTGTTGTCTTGCTGAGTCATAGGTTGTTAGAAACAGTAGGAGTGATTGCAGATCATGACTCCCTACATGGAGACCAAGCCATAGTTTTTTTGTTTGTGACCAGGACGTTTTCATCATGCCTTGTAGTGGTTTGTTTTTGGTGGTAGGACCACTCAGTGTAGGAGGTAACAATTAGGTTAAATAGGAAGAGTAGAGAAGAAAATGGGGTTATGTTCTTCAGTTCTGTTTTTCTAGGTTAGAATCCCATTTATAGAGAGACAGACAGACTTGCATCTGGTTCTAGTTGTAAATATTTTGAGAAGACAGAGGAGGGTGAGCTGAGTGGTGTGTGTATACGTTTGCTTAATAGGAAGAGTAGTTGTGTGTTTGCAGTGTTATTGGACTCTATGCATTTACTGTTTGAACTGTGTGTCTATGCGAAGTTGACTTCGGAGGTTTTTTGAACATCTATGTATTTCTGTAAAATTGTTGATTCATTCATGAAATTGTTTCTTGAATGGATAGAATAGTTCGTAGATGAATACATAGGAAGGATAGGCTAACTACTCTTCAAGTTTACAGGTTGAATTCATCGATTCCATTATCAATCAGTGCAACTCACAAGTTTTTTGCCTTACGATTTTATTGCAGAGAACGAACAGTGGAGATTGATTCTACAGACGGAGATCTGACGGTTCAAGAGAGATACACAATGGAAGTTGCGAAGTTGATAATGGATCCAGAAATATCTGTGAGATTTGCACCAGAGGGTAGATCGATGGTCATGGAAGAGGTCGTAAATATATAACGGAGGAGAAAAATTGCGGAGGAAAAGTTGCGGGAGGAAAATGGCGGGGGAGCAAATTTGGAAAGTTGGCTACGCATCCCGCAATCTGCTTGTGGAAATCCCCTTGCAAAAATGAGGTTGTGAAAATATTGTTGCAGGAAATCCTGTTGCAGAAAGATGGCTACCAAAACAGTGCTGTGGAAAATCTTGTTGCGGAAAGGAGATTACGAAAATAGGGTTGCGAAAAACCTTGTTGCGGAAGGAAAATTGCGGGGAGGAAAATCTAGTGCAGAATTTGGTCGAGGGACAAATTTGGTAGTCTTGCTAATTGTAGGAGACATGAGATCCTAGAAGTGATGGTAAGGTTGGCTATGGTCTATCCCCCTGCACCAATTTTGGTATCAGAGCGGGTGCAAACAGATTTGCACACTATGGAAAGGAATCCTACAATATTAATTTGCAGGATGAGGACATAATGTTGATTTCTGACCAGAGCAGATGAGAAGGGTATTGTGGTATGGGAACCCTCATAACAGAGTGCTATAGGAAATAAATGAAAATCTAACTCCTATAGAGAGCATAGGAAGTTATGGAAGTTATGGAAGCTTCTGTGTGAGAACTAGATAAATGCCAATAGGTCAAGTAGGAGGAATCTTGATGAGTTGTTGAGAGGGTGGCTTGTTTGTAGTTCATCAAGAGTGTGGGAAATATCATGGAGGTGGTATGGAAGGTGGATACTGAAATTCATCTAAAGGGTTCAAAAGGAAACCACATTAGAACAAAGGAATATGCTAGAGAAAGTGGTTTTAAGAGGATGAGTCAAAGCAAATTTGACAGAGAGGTTGTTGAGCTGAAGGAAAGGTTTAGTAAGGTGACTGAAATATTGCATGAGGAAGCTACAGGAGGTCAGTATTATGTGTGGAGGTTTAAGAATAAGGTGCAATGGCCTATAAAGAGGTTATGTGCTATAAATCTCAAGCATAAACTTAGTGTTTACGTGAAGAAATAGGAAAGACTTAGGACATTTGAGCATGAGGAATAAGTTCACGTGATGTGTCAACTATAGCAAGGTGTGTCCCTTGATGAAGAAAGAGAGGAAGTTGATACAAAGTTTACTGACAAACTCATGGACATGGAAAATAGTTCATATCAGTATACAAAGGAGAATGGAGATGTTGATGTGAGATCTTTTGAATCTCTTAAAGTTTGTTTTTCAAAAACATGTCAACATGGAAGAATGGAGGAGGAGGCATTAGTTGAGGCTGAAGTGCCTTATATTTTTGAAACTAATGATATGTGTTTAACTGCAGGTTGCACAAGTGGAATAGAGGGACAATTGTTGAATATTGTCCAATAGTTTGAAAACGTTGAAGATGAGGGTAAAACCATGGACATATGGAATGTTTATGTTTTACATATCTATTTGTTTATTTTATTGTAGGAATTATGCAAGTGGATAGCTAGAATGGTGGATGAGGAAGAAGAGTTTCTGGGTGACAATCAAATTTCCTTTCATTGTCTAAAGGAAAATACAGAGGAAGAATTTGTCTTGAGGGACAATAGGGAAGCTCAATACTGGGCTAAAGATGATGAGGGAAGTAGTAGCAGTGAACCTATTGTGTAGAAAAGGGAGAAAGATTTGGTAGTTCTTTATACTTCTAGGAAAATGAAGGTTGCAATGGAGAAGGGAATCCAGAAAAAAATGTTTCAGCAAAGAAGCATACTAGATGAGGAGATAGATGACGTGTGGCATCTCATGGAGAGATGTAAGAGGAACAATGAAAGTGAGGTTCATATAGTTATTTGGATGACTGTGGAGGAATAGGAAGTTCATTACAGGACTAATGAACAACAACAGTTACAAAGCAAAGTTTGGGATCTAGGAAAATAGAATCTAAAGACACATGGCCAGGTGGTCATGATTTTTTCTACTTTGGGATTCTAATGCAGGAGCATTAGCTCTAAAGGCCAACTACTAAATTTCTAATCAGACCCTAGGGTATTGACATTTTCTTAAGGAGTGGTTTATTGTAAAACCATTATAAATATCATGTAAAGAGTTTATTTCTAGATAATAGGCATAGGCATATTTTTGGTTTTGTTGTTTTGCTGAGTCATAGGTTATTAGCGCTAGTAGGAGTGATTGCAGATCATGACTGCCTGCATGGAGATGAAGCCATACTTTTGTTTGTTTGTGATAGGGATGTTTTCATCATTCCTTGTAGTTGTTTGTTTTCGATGGCAGGACCACTCAGTGTAGGAGGTAACAATTAGGTTAAATATGTGGAGTAGAGAAGAAGAGAGGGTTATGTTCCTTAGTTCTGTTCTTCTAGGTTAGAATCCGATTTGCAAAGAGACAGACAGACTTATGTATGGTCCCACTTGTAAATATTTTGAGAAGACGAATAAAGGCGAGCCTAGTGGTGTGCATCTGTGTTGTCTTAATAGGAAGAGTAGCTATGAGTTTGCATTGTTATTGGCATCTATGCATTTACTATTTGAACTGTGTGTCTATGTGGAGCTGACTTCGACAGCTTTCTGAACATCTATGTATTTCTGTAAAATTGTTGATTCATGCATAAAATTGTTGCTTGAATGGATGGAATAGTTCGTAGATGCATGCATAGGAAGGATAGGATAATTACTCTTCAAGTTTGTAGGATGGATTTATTGATTCCATGATCAATCGGCGCAGTGCACAAGTTTTCTTCCTGAACCAGTTTATTGCGGAGAATGAATGGTGGAGATTGAGTCCACAGACGGAGATCTGACGGTCGAGGAGAGATCCACAATGAAAGTTGTGAAGGAGATAACGGATCCACAAAGATCTCTGAGATTTGTGCTAGAGGGTATATTGAAGGTCATGGAGGAGGCTGCAAAGATCTAATGGAAGAGAATAATTGCGGAGGAAAAGTTGCAGGATGAAAGTTACAGTGAAGCACCTTTGGAAATTTGGATGTGTATCTCGCATCCCACATCCCACAACCCACTTGCATAAATCCCATTGCGAAAAGGAGGTTGCATAAATAGTGTTGTGGGAAACCCTATTACGGAAAGGGGGTTACAGAAACAGTGCTGTGGGGAATCATGTTGCGGAAAGGTGGTTGCAGAAAACCTTGTTGCAGAAGAAAAATTGCGGGGAGACAAATCTAGCGCAAAATTTGGCAGTCCTGCTAATTGTAGGAGCCATGAAATACCTGAGGTGGTGGTAAGGTTGGCTATGGTTGACCCCCCAATAGATACCTCACATATATCTTGTCTCTTTAGAGATGAAATCATCATTAGGGAAATTTTGAGGTAAAAAATAGGCCTCAAACAAAAAATGTACTATTAAAATCAACTTTCTAAGAACCAATCACAATCTAGAGAATGACATCATCTATAATAGTTGAGTTGACATTACTTGAGTTAAGGTTGCGTATTTGTCATATTCTAAAAGGATGATCAAAATCTATGGTTAATCATGGTAGTTTACAAGTACTTTTACACCTAGAGTAAAGTACTAATGTCTTTTCACACTTGTTCAATAAAATATATTATTACTTTTAAAGTTAGAATAAAGTACCAATGCATTTTCACACTTTATAAAATATATTATTGTCCCTTCCATATATTTTGAGAAAGACAATATATGTCTCTTCACTTAATATGCATGTCTTCACACAATTTTCAATATATGTTATATTTATCAATTTTTCTTAATATTAAAAATATCTTTTATTTAGACATTTTACTTATGCATATATGATATATTCATCTATTTTTCTTAATCTAAAAAATATTTTATAATTATATGTTTTTAATTAAAATTTATTTTTTATTTTTTATTTTTAAAAAGTATTATTAACTTTTCTAATACTTTTAAAATATTTTATTATTAGATTTGTATAAAAAAATGTATAATAAAAAGAATTACAAAATAATACATTCATAAAAACTCAATTTAAAAACTAACTTTCAAAAGACTAAATTCTACACAAAACATCATAAAATGTAATATTTTATCAAATTATAGTACAATTAATTAAAAACTACAAAACATTACTTTATACAAAATATTAAAATCAAAGCTTAAAATATTAAATACTAACTTATATAATTACATTAAAAATCAATATTTTACAAAATTACATTACAATTAATAAATAAAAAGTTAAGAAAAACTCACAAAATTATATTATAATGAATTAATTAAAACTTAAGAAAAACTCAAATTCTAATTTATTAAAATCAAATTTTAAATATTAGATTTCGGTATAGAATATATGTGCTCCTTTTAAAATTTAGAATGTATAATAAATATATTAATAAGTGGCATGAATGTATGCTGATTGGCAAATGGACTTTATGTTAAGGCATATAGGATGTTAAGCAAGTCAACGGTTAAGCCCATAATTGGTCATGCCTAAGGGTTATATTGGAGCCTGTGTTGATTCCACACACAATATATATTAAATTTAAAGTATATAATGAATATGTTAAAATATTTTCTATATATTTTAAAATGTAAAAAATAAAAATAAAAAAATAGGTGATTAATTTATTATTATAGAAAAAAAACATAAATTGGTTTAATGATTTTTTGTACAAATCATAAACATCCTATCCTATTTTAGGAGAATTCAGCTAAATTAATTCTATTATAAAAACATATAAATTGGTTTAATAGGAAAATAAATAATTTAAATTAAAAAAAATACTTACAAATTTATTATTTTAAATTTTAATTTTTGAATAATGGGTTAATAATATTAGATGTAAATTTTATTAAGAACCTAAAAAAGATAAGTTATAATAAAAAATTAAAAATAGACATGTTATCTTAAATTTTAATTTTCAAACCTTAAAGTAATTATATCATAAAGATACATAAATTATATAAAGAAACAAAAGAACATAAGTTATAATAAAAACTAAAAAAAATATTTATAAATTTTATTTTAAATTTCAATTTTCAATGTGTGGTTGGATAAAAATTGAAAATTTTGATGTTTTTTCATTTTGTATTATTTGATTGTCTTTTCAATGTGTCTATATTTTATTATTAAAACATATTTGATTGTATGTTTATTGTGTTTGTATTTTATTATTAAAAGTGATCTCCAAGTTCAAGGGCATGAATATATCTAAATACTACACATTTTTTCAAAATTAAAATTTGCTTTTAGTCATTTCAATATAACATTTATTATTATTTTTGTTTATAGTATGTAACTCAACCATGGCTATCTAAATTGTACATTTAATGTAGTGAAAATGTGATTTTTCAAATTTACATTCCCTATAAAATGCCTCGTTCATTATATTATAATATATCCCTTATGAAGGCCATTTTTACCCAAAAATTCCCCTAATTCTTCAATTTCCATTATGAATATATTGGGAATAGAATAACAAGAGGAACTCATAATATCGAATCCATATGAAGTTTTACTTGCAAAATATTACTAAAAAAGAAAAAACAATTCGCATTATGTCAGAATCAAGGCCTCCATCTTAACATGTACACTTTATGTGGGTCTGTCAACCCCACAAAGACTTCTGTGAATGAATCTAGAGTTAGCAATGCACACTTTGTGAGACTTATGTAGAAACCAAGTTGCTTCTGGTGTACAATGGAGATCATACATACTTGAAGTTTTCTTGAGGAGGCTCTAATACCATATTAAAATTAACGTGCCATTGATCTTCAAGCAATGAGTGCCATTATATTTTAATTATTATGTAGTGTAAAAGGAATGAATAATACCCAAGTGGACCCAATGGTAATAGGACCCAATACTAACTAAATGACTCCTAAGTTAGACAAATATAATCTAATAGACCATTTTGGATAAGGAAGGATTATAAATCCTAACATGTCCCCCTCTCTCATCCCCTCATCCCCTCCCTCCCTTACTTTTTTCCTATATCTCTCCCCTCTATTTCTACCTCTTCCCCCCTCTCTCCCACTCCCTCTCTCTCCCACTTGATTCCCCTCTTTTTCTCTCTCCCTCTCTCCCCCCTCCCTCCTTCACTCCATTCCCTCTCCTTCTCTCCCTCCCTATCTTTCTCCCTCCCTCTCCATCTCCCTCTCCCTCTCCCTCTCCCTCCTTCTCTCCCCTCCATCTCTCTCCACCCTTATCTCATTTCTCTCTATCCCTCCTTCCCTCTCTCTCCCCCTCCTCTCAATACCCTCTCCCTCTCTCTCCCTCTCATTATTTCTCTCTCCTCCACTCTCTCTCCCCTCTCCCTCCACTCCAACTCTCCCTCCCCCTTTCCTCCCTCCCTTAATATCTCTCCCTCTCTCCCTCCTATCTCCCTCCTAATTTTCTCTCTCCCCCTCTCTCTCTCCCT
>LPNX010798607.1:55666-115240 GCA_001517045.1 Pseudotsuga menziesii
CATCTTTAAGGGTTTATGTTCATGTCCATTGTATGTATGGATCTTAGCATATGTACAAATATTTGAAGGATTAATAACCATTGTATTTTAACAAAGGGAAGGGGCAAGGCATAGGGCCTATGCTTATGTGTTATCAAGTTTAAAATTTTAAACCATTATAGATTTGAAAGGATTAAATAGCGGCTAGGATTTTAAAAGAATGGGTTATAATTGTAACTATGGTTGAAAGGTTTTTAATTTTATTAGTTATAAATGTTAGATGTTAGACGATGAGTATTATGCATTTCAAAAGTTAGGACTATAAGATTTATAAGACATACATATTGTATGAATTAGGATTTAGGTTTATAAGTCTCAATAATTAGGGGTTATAAGTGCTAGAGGCTATAATATAGGGGTCAATTAGTTTATATATTTGTTAGAGAGTCTAGGAAATAATTTTATTAAGGTTAATTATAGGTTATATTTGCTAGAGGTCAATAATTATAGAAGCTAAAAGTGATTAATGTTATAGGAATTGAAAAATATAAGCAATAATTTTTATAAGGATTGGAAAAGTTGTGGTTATAAACACTAAGGTCTATAAATGTTATATAATTAAATGGTTATAAGTTTTAGGTTTATGTTGGAAGAAAATTATGTGGATTAATGTTATCTAAATTAATGATCATAAATATTCATAATGATCATAAATATTCATAATGTTAAAATTTAGGAGTTAAAATTACAAGATATTAAAATCTTAAAGTTAATAATTTTTTAATTAAAAACTTAAACATTACTTAAACTAAGATTATAGTTAAAATCTAAAAGTTATAAAAATTAATAATTTAATTCAAAAGTTAATCATTATTTAAACTTCGGTTATAGAAATTAATTATTACGAATGACATATAAAACTATACAACTTTGAGCTAGTAACTCCAATTAGACTCTATATCGCACATTGTGTTGTTAGTCGTCAACAAAAACAATCTTTAATTTGTGATTATAGTATATTTTCTCACGTTCCCATTGAGGGTAGTAATTTTAATGGTAATAATTAATTATTTAAAAAAAAATTATGTATAGCTTATCTAAAATTTTGCAGTATTTTTGACAGGAATAAGTCATTATCTATTTTTTAATGATTTTAGAAAAAATAAGTGCGATGACAGGGTTGAGGCCATAATTGCCGATCTAGACAAGATTGTGGTATTGAAGACACCAATTCTCACAGAAAGACGGGTTGAAGGAGCCATCATGTGCAAATTCTCTAGAGTTGCCAGCACTTCGACTGCATAGAACCTGGATCACAATTATGTAAATTCTCAGTTTACTGCAGATCAAATCCAAACATCAATCGATTATATTTATATAGGTGCACTCCACTTGGCGAGCATTATCTGCCTGTGGAAATGCCATGAACTAGGGTTCTACCTTTAAAGTTTAAGTATCGTGGTTCTTGGTAGACCTTATACATCAGTCATGGTATTTCTCAGAAGTAGATGGGTAATACTTCTATTTTGAGATAGTGTTAATAACCAATCGCAAAACAGCAATTGGTGACTTAACTGGTAACTGGAAGAAGAATTTGTTTTCCATCGTTCTAGATTCGATTTTCAAATTGAAAGTACTAACATCTATAACAGGTTCGATTCTCAAAAATGTAAGTGCTAACCTCTGACAAGTTTAACAGGTTCCATTCCCAAAATAAAAGTTTTAGTTCGAGAGGTTAGATCCTCAAAATGAAAATGCTAACATTTATAACACGTTCAACAGATTCAATTCTCAAAATGAAAGTGCTAACATCTATAACAGATACGACAGGGTTTTTTCAACACTAATACAAATTCGATTTGATTCTCAAAATGAAAATGGTAACACCTATAACGAAGAGTCCTCACAGGAAGTGAATTTAAATATCTCACTGGGCTTTTAAGTTGTTGAAGATATACCTTGCAGCTCTTATACTAAATAATTTGAAGAGTTGTTATTGACGCAGAGAATGCAAATCCCCTCCTGGGCAGAATTCCATGACCAAACAAGAGTAATGCGAGGCCTCAAAATGGGCGTAGAGAGTGGGAAGACATGTGTGGTCAAGGATGGAAAGGATCTGTTTTTTCATCTCGGCTCTGTGAAGCTTATCTCTGTAAGCCATGGCCTCCTTGTCCACAACCTTCATGGCAAACAGACTGCCAGGTCGGGTCCTCGAGTGGTCCTCAAGATCGGGGCCGCTGCCAAGCTTTCGGAGTAGCTTGCCGGGCTCCTCTCTTAGCGTCGCTTGCAGCAACCTTGACACAACAAAATATCTTCAACGGATATAAAGAATAATGAAAAAGCAAATCGGTTATCATGATATTGAAAAAGAACAAAACTAATTCAAACACTTACAAAACAAATTTGAAACATAAAAATAATTATTGCAAAACTCAAATGATTTTCTATGATTTACGTATTCCTTATTTTTTGTTAATTTTCCCTAACGGTTATAACCATCATTCAAATTCATTTCAAATCAGTTTTAGTAATTTTCCCAAACGGCTATATGATCCTTCAAATTTTCAAGATTGTAGATACATTCCAATTTCAGCAGGGCCATAGAGAATCATGAAAAAACACAAAATATCTTCAACGGATATCGAGAATCATGAAAAAGTTTATCAAGATTTAAAAAAAAAAAATCAAACAATTATGAAGAATTTTGAAACAAATAAAATTAATTTTTACGCCAAATCTCAAAATATTTTCTATAATAATTTTTAGTTTTCCAAGTTAGCGCACAAATAGTTTAGTTAGCTATCAAGGATATATGACTTCCTACCATAATATTTTATCATTATATGCTATTAATTTTTATACGGTTCTTTTTGGAAAGGCTCTCGAGTATGGGAAACTGAACTCGCTAAGGAAGCGACCATCTCTCCAAGAAAAGGTGAACTTGCCAAGGAAGCGACCATCTCTCCAAGAAAGGGTGAACTCGCCAAGGAAGCGACCATCTCTCCAAGAAAGGGAGTTTTAAATTTATGCGAAACTGAACTCTCTAAGTGACTATCTCACAAGAATGGCCCAAGGTAATATATCATTTATCATTTTAAATTTATTTCAAATCACGAGCGTAAACTTATTTAATGAAAATATATCATTTTAAATTTATGTGAAACTAAACTCGAGATCATGAGCTTAAATTTATTTAAAGACAATATATCATTTTAATAAATATATGGAGAGATTTTGTCATTTGTGATACATATAAGTGGTAAGAGGTAGTAATCTTATTGATATGAATGCATTTCTATTAAGGATATCAAATAAATTGGTTATGGCAAATCATATAATTTTTATATTTGTGAAAATAAAATTATATTTGTAAAAGTGAAATTATTCTAATGAAACACAATTTTGATATTTAATTTTATATATTAAAAATTTTATTTTATTGAAAATAAAATTTATTTTATGTAATTTTTTATTAAAAATTTATTATTAAGATATTTTTATGAACGTATCATTGAAATTAAAGTGAATTAAATAATAAATTGTATTTATATAAATATATTTTTATTTATTTTAAACTTAACTTGAAATTTTTGAAAACCAAAATCTTATATGTTTATTTCTATAAATATATAATCATAACTTGTCATAATCATTAGCATAGTTTTGAGCCATAATATTAAAGAACATTTAAGATGAGCACAAAAAGAGTTACACATCTCTTCCCTTGGAATGCATCTCTTTAGTGCAATTATTCTTCTTTCATAGAAATATATTCTATATATATCTTTTTTCTTTCTATTCTTTTCTTTTCATTTGTTTTAGTATAATGCCTCAAATATTGTGATGATACTGAAGGTTTTTGCACAAAATTCTTCTGGAGTTATTTTATAGGTATTTGTAGCTCATGGAAGAGGGCACTTTAGTGATTAGACTTTTGAAGTATTATGCACAAAATTCTTCCAGAATTATTTTATAGGGATTTGTAGTTTATGGAAAAGGTTGAATGCCAAACTATAAAAATCTAAATTACTAAAATAACACAAAGTTCGGATTTTGTAATATCCTTTCTCTATGCCCCTATTTTTGTAACCGAAGGGGAAACTGTTTACTCCATTATTCCCTTAAGCATAGACTCCACAAATATTCCCTTCAGCATAGACTCCACAAATAAAACTCTGTAAGTATAAAGTAAATTCCTAAGTTGTACTATGAATTGAAGACTTAGGAGAGTGAAAACTTGACTAGACTAAAATGGTAGGGGCATGAAAACTTGACTAGACTAAAATGGTAGGGGCATGGAATCCACTAGGGGGAGAGGTTGAATGGCTAGTTGGCCATGGGTTGATGATGAGTTTCATCTTAGTGGTGCAGACACTTAAAGAATGAAAAATGAGCTAGATGATACTTAAGTTTATAGGTGATGCATAATTTATGTTTAAAAGTTAGTCCGAGGAAGGGACACACAAGAAAATTATAGTGACTCTAAGGAACTAATAAATACAATTGAGTTAACCACCAGTAGAAGTCTAATTAGCACTAACTATTGATAAATAAAATCAAGAAGATAGTCAAAAAGCTAATAATATCTTTCACTGTCAAAAAGATATCAAGAATTGTTGGAAGTTAATAAGCTAAATCAAGATGAATTTTCTCATTATAATTGATTTAAAGAAGGATACAATAAGTAGTTAAGTTAACCTAAAGATTATTATCTTAGGTTAAAGATGGTTAAAATTGGCTAAGTAGTTGAGTTAGCTAAACGTTAAGTTAAAAATTATGACTTAATTAGTTAAAATAAATTAAGATTAATTAGACAAAATTAGCTAAAGTTAAGGAAGATAAATATCTTGAATTAGTTGAGATAAATTTAAAGTTAACTAGGTTATAATAATAAGATATCTTCTTTTAAAACGTTAGTATTTTGGGTTGAAAATAAATTTATATATGAGACCAAGCAATGTAAGGAATCACACTTACAAGCCTTGTTGATATCTCTTTACAAAAAAGATTGGGTTAACCTTCGTTCAAGCCCTAAGTGGATTCTGGCCCAGCTTATGGGTGGCCTCTCAAAGGATGGAGTGCACATTAGGAAGAAAGCTAGACAGTTGGGTGGAACATCGAAATCAAGTTTTCAGTTGCCTCTTCTCCTCTATTTAGGTAAGGAACCTATCAATGTAGTAAGATTTCGATCATTATTATTCATTGTGTAGCAATTAATATTTTATAATATATATAGAGAAAATGTTTTTAGCATTGAACAAATTTAGTATATGAGATGATCATTAGATATATGTATTTGAATTTTCCTTTGAAATATTGTACAATGGATCCTTCAAAACTTGAATAGTGTAATCACAATTATACATACCCTTGTAAGAAAAATATGTTGTTTTGTGTTATTAGTCCCTACCCCCGACATAGAAGGGACTCTATGAATTGGCTTGCCGTCTTTTTCTTTCACATGCACAAAAAACAAAACAATTTATAAACATTTATCCTAAGTTGTCTAAGTTATTTTATAAAGTATGAATTAAAGTTTTTCATTCTGCCAATGAATATGCAACACCGTTTTTTTTCACCAATCAAATAATTCCTCTTCTTATTTGGTCCCATCTCAAGGCGGACTGTGCATTCTTGCTCTAATCCTTCTCTTAAAATTAAGGTTACTGAATCAATTTTTAACAAAGGCCAGCAATACTAGGAATTTTTCCTAGCATTACCTCTAACATTTAATGCTATTATACAATACACGATTCTTGGATGTTATTATACAATCCATCCTTAGACACGTTTCTTTATTCATTGCTTGAAATCCTTTGAAATCCCTAGCCAATTGTGTGGCATGCACATGGACACATGTACCCTCCATTGCATGTCATGTTGAACCAGCCTTCTGCTACCCGGCCTTCCTCGACCAATTTTCAGTTTGTTGATTTTCCTTACCATTACTTCTTCTTAGCATCAAACAAATTTTCATATGAACCATCATTTTTAAGATGCAATTGCAAATTTGAAGGCACGACAGAGTTTGCAGATTTGAAGGCACAACAGAGTTTGTAGCAAATTTAAAAGAACAAAAGGTAGAAGGAAGACATACCGTGGAATGGTTGGGGAGGCTCTCCTCATGTTGTCTAAGAATAGAGAAGAATAATAGCCTTAGTGGAATCTCCTTATATTATTTCTTGGAACTCTGCATAACTATTAATAACCTCTCTCTTGTAGCCGAGAATCACTACCCATAATCGTTGACTTATGCATAGTTGAACATAGTCTCCTCATAAGCTCATAATAAATTTTTTAAAGTCATACTATAAGTCTCTAGATAGTAAGAGGGGGCTGAAGAAGATCTCTATGGCAGGCTAATTTGCTCTTAAGCCTTATCTGTGTGGTTCTCCTTTTCATGGCTAAGGTAAGGAAGTAATTTTGAAGAAATTTATTGAAGAGGAAATTTCTTCAAAACCTACATTTGTCTATTTCAAAGTGTAGATATTTCCACATGAGTTTTGAATTTCATTTTGATTTTTATTACAAGATGACAAAATTCTCAATTCTCCATGTTCTTCCAAGCTTCGATCTTGCTATCTTTCTGGAGCTTCTCAAGCCCAAGCCCAGGATGATCTTGCTCTTAGTCTTCTAGGAATAAATAATTGTTATATAATTTTGAACTCATTGATATGTATTGTATTTATATCTCAACAATTCATGCATATTAAGATTATATTATATACATCTTATATCATGAAGTTTGGCAATACCATGCACCTTTTAGTTAAATGGGAATATTAGTGTAATGGAAAAAGATAAAATTAAACATTGTAAAAGTGAATATGTTGTATGGATAGATTATGAGGTAGAGGAAAATTGTATATTTATTTTCGAATGTAATTTTTATAAAAAAAAATATTATTAGTTAAGAAGTGGGTGTTCTATGATAAAAATAAGGTTGGTTATGAGGAGGTGATTTTAAATTAAAGTGAATGCTAGGGGTTGTTACAAATATCTTGTAAGAAAGTATTTTGTATGGTTGAAATACCTACAAAGTATAGTTAGTTATGAAAGTGGGATTATGTTATCTACAGTTGAAGTTACAATGTATGAATATTCAAAGGTAACTATACATGTATCAGAAGAGCATGTCTTTAGCATGTGGAAGCATGTATCCCACCAAAATATTACAAAGGGAATTATGTGATAATTATGCTAATCCCATATATTAGTGTAATCCTATATAATTAATGTTTTAACTAACCCAAATCCTAGGATACTCAAATTGGTAAAGAATAATTATTGACATGAAATTTTTAAATAAGATTAACTTATGACATTCAAATGGTAAGTCAATCAAGTAGGACATAAATTTTGTGTCGCTATTCTAATTGAGACCGCAAGTCTTACATTTTAGTTGAATAGATTTTATGTTTATGTATATACATAGATGAGATGTAATTGGAGTATACTTAGTCTCAACAACTCAATGATCATTGCAACTAACTTGTTTGGTTGGTTAGGAAGAAGTTTAAGAAAAAAAATAGTACCCCATTTCCAGAAAAAGTGACGAATAAATTTGGGACATTATGCCTTTTATATGTTCAACAACATTAGGGATTATAGGAGAGAATTTCACTAGCTCTACAATCTCTTACACTATTATTGTTAAAAAGAACAGATTAAGGAATCTCTCTACATGCAACAATAAATAAATATTCAACCACTTCATAAAAGTATTTAATAGACTAATACCCCAAACAAGGTCTAACATATCTAGTTTATATAAGAAGGAAAGGTCACCTTGTGGAACCTATCACTTTAAACTCAAGACTCGCCATAACACTCATCTTTCAAAGGGTATATAGATACTAAATGACACAACAAGTGTTTTATTGACCTATAGTGATTTTAATGTAGAAGATTCTAGTGCCACAAAACTTCAATCTTGTGACCATACAGTTGTCTATAGAAATAAAAGTCTAGTGGGATTATCATAATTAGGAATTTGACGAGTGCAATTCACCCATCACTATAAGGGATGCATTTATGAGGGTATTGCATGATAAGTACTTCCATTTGAGACGCTAATAGTACCAATGCACTAAGGTCCAACAACTATGCCAATTTTGTCCAATCTATTGATAAGTAAACATATCATTCAGTTACATGTATGTACCTATTTTATTTATTAAAGAGGAGGTCCAATAAAGTCTAGTACTTTAGTAATACAACAATTTATGCCAATAAATAAATAGTGATCTAGAGTTATTGGTGATTATATGATTATGGATGCACACAAATTTGTGCAATGGATTGATATTTTAATACAAATCAAACTAATGCTGCAAGTCTTGTGGGGACCAATCAAACCAATATAAACATGATATCAAACATGAGAAGTAATCCAACAACAACAATATGCCTTGTTGTAGTCTTGATAACATTGCATTTGTTTATTTCGATGCATAAGTAGAAGAGGATAGTTGAATAAACAACAGATAAAGAAGAACAAAGAAAACCACATTTATTATGATACACCTCAGACATCTACCATAAAAATAATGATTTTTTTATATGTAAGTATATTTTAACACAAATGGGATTCCTATAAACAAGATTACAATGGGGAACACACTTTTCAAGTATACACTCAAGACCTCTAACTTTCTCAAAGTGCACAAATAATTTACTCCCTCATTAAACATGGTTAAAACATGTAGAAGGATACTAGGAAAAAAATGTTTCATTTAGCAACAACCTATTGACTTCATTGTTCACAACAAAATACAAAATAATTTGATTTAATTAGCAACCACATATTGAATCACATTAAAAACCCAACCCCAACCACATTGGTGTAACATAAGATGACTCTACTAAGAAAATAAATTTCTATTACTTACAAATTTTAATATAATATCTATCCATTGAAGGAAAATATAGCATGTGATGTTCCACCTTTAGAAATTGATTTTTTCTTCGATAATCCTACTCATGGGAGAAATAAGGAGTCGATGAATAAAAATATCACAATGCCGTCCTCAAAATCAAAAGGAGATTATCTCCTTTTTTCAAGGTGTCCCGGCGCTCAGATGCTCAAGCTCTTCGCATAATAACATCCAAGTCTCTTCCAATGCAGTATTTATAGCATAATTTTTTTGGGCAGATGAATGCGTAGTGGGTGGTGGTATTAATTGTGGTATTTATGGTGGACTTAAATTCAAAATATAGACAGTAGGTGTTTCTTTCAAGCCATGCCAAATTTTTTGTTCTAGGTATCGGTGTTCATGATGACTTGATTGGACCATTTTTTCTTCCTTGTGTGGGTGTGTTTCATGATTGTGATGGTGTCTATACTTTTCATGCTAAAGTGGTATAATTATTTGGTCATTCTCTTCCCATGTCGATGATTGTGCCTCCCAATTTTACTTCTTCCCTCCTCAACCTTGCCAAAAGGATTAATCTAGGTTCTTGTCATGCTGATTTCTTTATAATTTTTCTTATGTTTTATTGGAATTTTATAGCTTTTTTTCAACTATTTATATTTACAAAATCGTTATTTTATGTTGAAATATTGTAACTTTGAAGAATATTCTATATGTATCTTTTTGTGGTCCCCGATGGTCCTACCAGGAGAACCACTTGTATTAATTTGTACCCCGATGCTTCTAATCAAAAGAACTAATAAGAGTCATGAGGTAGTCCCCTGTAATTGTAAAGGTGGGTCATTCACACCTTAGTGTTGTTACTTGAGCCTACATGTGTAACTTGAGCCTATATGATTAACTCGAGCCTACATGTCAGAATGAATAATTAAAGTGAATGGATGAATATAAATAGAGGTGTGGCGCTCCTCATTTGAAGCACACATTCTCACTTGTGTAGGGAATTAGTGGAGAAGAGAAGAGTAGATATAGAAGGAGGAGGATCAGGATTTGATCTCCTTGTTGGTTTTATATTTTATTGTTTGGGGTATCTATATTGAGGAAGCTTTTGTTGGGTTTTTCCCTTTAGGGTTTTCCTAGGATAAATCTATGTTGTTCTTGTGATACTGTTTCTTCCAGTGATCCTGTTTATATGTTTTTGTTATGAAAATGAAATTAAATACTGATGTATTAGCTAAGAATATGAAAATTTAACATGGTATCAGAGCTATCCTGAATAGGACATCTTTCACAAGGTGAAATAGCTCTCTCTCCCCGGAAGAAATTAGGGTTTCAAGAAATTTTTTTGAGTTTCAGAAAACTGCTTGCATAGAAAGTTTCTCCCTCCCAAAGCGCATATTTTGAGCCTGGAATCAAATATTTTGGATGTGTGAGTCTTTAGAAAATTCAAAACCTAGTTTGATAGCTGCACCAGAAAACTGCTAAATCAAAAAGCTGCAGAAGCTTAATCTTGAAAGTCTGATTTGAAAGGTGAAGAGTTGAAGTCTTTAGAATCGAAGCACACCAGTCATCTCATCTCATTCAAGCACATCTCCTAGTAAGGTTAGTTTCTCATTCTACAAAAATTCATTTTTTTGTGATTTTCTGACAAGATAACCCCAAGCACTAAGCTTGAGGTCAAGCTAGAAGGCATAGAGAATTTTTTAGCATGGAAATATAGGATTGGTCTCATTCTCCAAGAGAATGATCTTGATAAGTATGTTAAATAAGAAGTTGCAGAACCTGAAGAAGCTGAAGCCAAGGAGAATCACAGAAAGGATATGATTAGGGCACAAAGGATTATTACTGACTCCATCAAGGATCACTTGATTCCTTAAGTGTCATCCAAGAAGACTCCAAAATAAATGTTTGATGCCCTATCCAGAATGTTTGAGGGAAGAAACATTAACAGCAAGATGAATCTAAGAGCTCAACTGAAGAGCACCAAGATGACTCATGGAGAATCCATCCAAGACTACTTCTCAAGGGTTTCTCGTATCAAAGAGAAACTAGAAGCTATTGGAGATAAGCTCGATGAAGATGAAATGGTTATGACTGCTCTCAATGGTCTCACTAGACCTTGGGAGTCCTTCATTCAGATGATGTGTGCTAGAAAATAAAGCATGAAGTTTGATATTGTATGGGAAGACTACATTCAATAGGAGACTAGAGTGGTAAATAGATAAGCCTTACTAAAAGCAGATGATCAAGCCCTAGCCACTCACACCAAAAGAAGAAGAGGCCAATCTAATTTCAAGAGAAGAAATTTCAAGGAGTCTCATCCTCCCAGAAGAATCCAAAAGGTAAGATAAAGTCCTCCCATTAGAGACTATTCCGATTTTGAATGTTTTCATTGTAATAAGATAGGACACATTGCCCAAAATTGTCCTATAAAGAAGCAAGAATATAGGAAGAGGATCAACAACAACAAAAGACATCATGCTCATCTAGCAAAAGATGAAGATGAAGAAGAAGAAGAAGAAGAAGAAGAAGAAATACCTCCATGAAAACAAGCAAGAGAAGAAGATGTAGAAGAGTATGTGCTATTCTCTGCACTCTCTAGATTTGTAACTCCTAGAGAAGACATCTAGCTTATTGGTAGTGGTGCTTCAAAGCACATGATGGGACAAAAGAAAAATCTGTCCAAACTTGAAGAAAAGAGCTCTCCTTAGAAAGTATCCCTAGGAGATGACTATCAATATCTGATCAAAGGAGTTGGTGAAGCAAGCTACAAACTTGATTAAGGTAATCCCCTAAAAATGAAGAATGTATTATATGTACCTAGTCTAAAGAAGAATTTACTTTCTATCTCAACCTTAGAAATTATATCCAATCTCTCAGACAAGAAAAAAAAGACACTCCGATCAGAAAATGGTGGATAATATAACTCAAAAGAGTTTGAATCCTTTTGCAAAGATTCTTGAATCAAGAGGGAACTAACTACTCCCTACAATCCTCAACAGAATGGGGTTGCAGAAATAAAGAACAGAACCATAATGGAGGTAGTGAAGACAATGGTTTATGATCAATATCTTCCAATGCATCTATGGGCAAAAGCGGCAAGAACTGATGTGTATGTACAGAATAGAATATCTCACAGTGCTCTTGGGTTCAAGACTCCAGAAGAGATAAAGAAGCTTGAGGTAAGCCACCTCAAGATAATTGGTTGTCCAGTATATATTCATATACCAAAAGAGAAAAGAACCAAATTAGACCATTCCAGAAAGAAGGGGATATTTGTTGGATATGGTGAGGTGTCCAAAGCATTCAGAATATACATTCCTATATTCCATCACATGGAGATTAGTCGATATGTGACATTCGATGAAGAGGTAGCCCTCAAGAGATCTAGGAAATGCCAACATGAAGAAGTGTATGAAGAAGAAACACCTTCCAGAAATAAAGAATCTACATGTCTCCCTGAAGATGAAGCTCCTGAATAACATGACATAGCAGAACCACAAGAACCTCCTATGGTGGAAATATCAAGGAAGAGAAAACCTGCTTTGACAAGAGAAGTCATACGAGAAGCAGAAATATATGGAGCCCCTGAAGGTTCCACAAGGGAAAGAAAGAAACCTAAGAATTTCCCCAACTATGTAGCCTTGATGTGTGATCTTGTAGATCAAGAACCTACAAACTATGAAGAAGCGGTTTAGAAGAAAGAATGGGTAGAAGCAATGATTGAAGAATACCAGTCAATAATAAAGAATGATGTATGGGATATAGTTCCCAAATCGAAAGGAAAGAGTATAGTATCCTCCAAATGGATATACAAAGTAAAGCATGCAGCTGACGGAAGTATCGAGAAATATAAAGCAAGATTTGTGGCTAGATGGTTCTCTCAGAAAGAGGGAATTGATTATGAAGAGACATTTGCCCCAGCAGCATGGTATACTTAGATTAGAACTGTCATGGCACTCGCATCCATGATGAAGTGGGATTTACACCAGATGGATGTGAAAACAGCTTTTCTAAATGGCGTGATCGAAGAAGAAGTATACATAGAACAACCACAAGGATTTGATGTTGAATATAGACATACACACGTATGCAAGTTGAAGAAGGACTTGAATGGTCTTAAACAAGCTCCTGAAGCTTGGTATGAAAGGATAGATGGTTTATTGTCATGCATGGGATTTACTAAGAGTAAAGCTGATCCTAACCTTTACCTCAAGGTTGTAAAAGATGAACCCGTCATCCTGTTACTATATGTGCATGACTTATTCTTGACAGGGAATGAGAAACAGATCAAGGAAAGCAAGAAGAAACTAGCAGAATAATTTGAGATGAAAGACCTTGGCTTAATGCATTATTTCCTCAGTCTGGAAGTATGGCAAAGTTCAAAAGGAATCTTTCTCAACCAGGGAAAGTATGCAGTAGAGATATTGAAAAGATTCAATATGTTGGAATGCAAATCCTTGGCCACTCCCATGGATTCCAACCTAAAGTTGTTAACTGATGAATCATCAGAGTTAGTGGATGTAACTCTTTACAGATAGATCATTGCGTCATTGATGTACTTAACAAATACCAGACCAGACATTTTTTTGCTGTGAACACCTTATGTCAATATCTAGTACAACCTAGACGGGTTCACTTGGTAGTTGCAAAACATGTGATGAGATATTTGAAAGGGACTATAGACTTTGGTCTATACTATGATAATAGCCATGAGTACAGATTGTATGGATATACAGATGCATATTGGGTCGGAAGTATCTTAGATAGAAAAAGTACATCAGGTGGATGTTATACTCTGGGATCTGTTATGATTTCATGGTTTAGTGGAAAGCAATCCAATGTTGCTCTAAGCATTTCTGAAGCAAAATATATAGTAGCTTGCTCTGTTAGTTGTGAAGCCATATGGCTTAGGAAGCTGTTGTCAGGATTATTCAACCTAGATTTTGACACTACCGTTATTCTATGTGACAACCAAAGTTGTATAAAGATGACAGAGAATCCCGTGTTACACAACAGATCAAAGCACATATAAATCAAGTATTTCTACATTCGAGATACGATGTAAAAAGGAGCCATAAAGCTCTAGTATGTGAGTACTGATGAAAAGGTTGCTGATGTGCTGATGAAACCTTTGTCCCGAGTAAAGTTCAAACACTTTCAAGACAAGATTGGTGTGGTTCGAAAAGACCATCCCTGAAAGGGGGAGTAGTGATGTTGCAGTGGGATTGTATCAACCTTGGGCACTTTCCCTAAAGTGATCCGGTGACCTCGGTCCTCAGTCCTCGAGAATGAAGAGGGATTGTATCATCCCGGGACATATGTCCATAATAGATCCATTGAATTCAGTCCTCGAGAATGTGGTGGGATTGTATCATCCCTGGGCACTTGCTTTAAAGTGATCTATTGACCTCGGTCCTCGAGAATGAAGAGGGATTGTATCATCCCAGGACATATGTCCATAATAGATCCAGTGAATTTGGTCCTCGAGAATGTGGTAGGATTGTATCATCTGTGAACCTTGGTTAAGAATGGATCCGGTGAACTTTGGTCATCGAGAATGTCGTAGGATTTTATCATCCGTGAACCTCGGTTCAGAATGGATCGAGTGAACTTCAATCATCGAGAATGTGGTAGGATTGTATCATTTGTGAACCTCGGTTCAGAATGGATCCGATGAACTTTGGTCATCGAAAATGTGGTAGGATTGTATAATCCATGAACCTCGGTTCAGAATGGATCTGGTGAACTTCGGTCATCGAGAATGTGGTAGGATTGTATCATCTATGAACTTCGGTTCAGAATAGATCCGGTGACTTTGGTCATCGAGATGGTGGTAGGATTGTATCATTTGTGAACTTCGGTTCAAAATGGATCTGGTGACTTTGGTCATCGAGATGGTGGTAGGATTGTATCATCTATGAACTTCAGCTTAGAATGGATCCGGTGAACTTCAGTCATCAAGAAGGTGGTAGGATTGTATCATCCATGAAATTTGGTTCAGAATGGATCCGGTGACTTCGGTCATCGAGATGGTGGTAGGATTGTATCTTCTGTGAACCTCGGTTCAGAATGGATCCGGTGACTTCGGTACTCGAGAACGTGGTAGGATTGTATCATCCTTGAACCTTGGTTCAAAACAGATCCGATGACCTCGGTTGTTGAAAATGTGGTAGGATTTCATCATCCCTGGACTTTAGGTCCAAAATAAATCCAAAGACTTCTTTGTCTTTGTACTGTGGCTTGCAGGTTGTTGCTGATGATGATGATGTTTTCTGATCGAAAGATTAGAGTATGATGATGATGATGTTTTTTGATCGAAATATCAGAGTATGATGATGATGATGATGTTTCCTGATCAAAAGATCAGAGTGTGATGATGATGATGATGTTTATGATCGAAAGATCAGAATGTGATGATGATGATATTATGATGATGATGATGATGCTTTCTAATCAAAAGATTAGAGTATGATGAAGATGATGATGATGCCGTACTGATCGAAAGATCAGAGTATGATGATGATGTACTACTGATCGAAAGATGAGAGTATGATGATGATGATGATGACATACATATCGAAAGATCAGAATATGATGATGATTTGCTGATGACGTTTCTGACCGAAATATTAGAGTATGATGATGTTTTGATGATAATGTTTCTGATCAGAGTATGATGATGTTTTGATGATGATGGCTCTGATCGAAAGATCAGAGTATGATGATATTTTGATGATGATGTTTCAGATTGAAAGATCAGAGTGTGATGATAATGTTGTTGATCAAAAGATCAAAAGTGTTGAAGATGTTGCTGATCGAAAGGTCAAAGTGCTGAAGATATTGCTGATCAAAAGGTCAAAGTGCTGATGTTGATGTTGCTGATCGAAAGGTCAAAGTGATGAAGATATTGCTGATCAAAAGGTTAAAGTGCAGACGATGATGTTGTTGATCGAAAATTCAAAGTGTTGTTGTTGTTGAAGATTGAAGATGAATACTAAAGATGATGTTGTAAAAGCATTGCTGTTGTTGAATATTGAAGATGAAGACTAAAGATGATGTTGTCAAAGTGTTACTGTTGTTGAAGATTGAAGATGAAGACTAAATATGATGTTGTCAAAGCATTGCTGTTGTTGAAGACAAAGATGAAGACTATATGATCTTAAAAAGATTCCAATGATTTATAGATGTGTTACCCTAATGATGTTCATGATGTACTCAATCTCTCTCCTATTATTGGTGTTGTTTATGTTGTTGTAGAATACCCTTCTCGTTAAGGGGGAGTGTTGAAATATTGTAAATTCGAAGAATATTCTATATGTATCTTTTTGTGGTCCCCAATGGTCCTACCGGGAGAACCACTTGTATTAATTTGTACCTCAATGCTTCTAATCAGAAGAACTAATAAGGGTCATGAGGTAGTCCCCTCTAATTGTAAAGATGGGTCATTAACACCTCAGTGTGGTTACTTGAGCCTACATGTGTAACTCGAGCCTACATGATTAACTCAAGCCTACATGTCAGAATGAATAATGAAAGTGAACGGATGAATATAAATAGAGGTGTGGCGTTCCTCATTTGAAGCACACATTCTCACTTGTGTAGCGCATTAGTGGAGAAGAGAAAAGTAGCTAGAGAAGGACGAGGATCAGGCTTTGATCTCCTTGTTGGTTTTATCTTTTAATGTTTGGGGCATCTATATTGAGGAAGATTTTGCTAGGTTTTTCCCTTTAGGGTTTTCCCAGGATAAATCTATGTTGTTCTTGTGATACTGTTTCTTTCAGTGATCCCGTTTATATGCTTTTGTTATGAAAATGAAATGAAATACTGATCTATTAGCTAACCATATGAAAATTTAACATTTTAAGCTTTCTATCATTTTAGTCAGGCCCCATTAACCATTTTCCGAAATACATTTCCCTCTAGTGTTTTTAGTCAGATCGATCTGTTAGTGTTGATTTCTTTGACAATGTATGGACCCATCCACTTAGTGTGTAGTTTATTAGGTTTTCCTTTTAATCAACTATTTTATAGTAATGCAAGGTCTCCAACCAATATATTTCTATCGTGTAAACATTTGTGTTGTTGTGTTTGGATTTCTTTGTATTCTATTACAATTAATATGCATTCTTCAAGTTTGGATAGTTGCATTAGTATTTTGTTTTTTTAATTTTCGACATCAGTGTGTAGTATGTCAGAAATAAGAGTTTTTTTACGAAAGTGTAATGGTATAACTACTTCTTGTCCATAGACAAGTCAGAATGGTGTTTGTCCTGTCACATGTTTGTATGTTGTTCTATATGCCCATAAGAGAGTAGGTATCTAGTCGTCCCAATAATATTTTTTGGTATTACATATTTTCATTAGACCTTTGGTTAATGTTTTGTTGAAAGCTTCAATCACACCATTGGATTTAGGATGATATGTTGTGATTTTTCGGTGTTCAATCATGAATTGTTTTGTCAGAGCTGCGATTGTTTTGTTTACAAAATATGACCCCTGATCACTGATAAAGGTCAATGAACAACCAAATCTTGTGACGATGTTCTCCTATATAAATTTAGCGCCTATTTCACTTGAGAAAGATTCAACAAGTTCTACCTTTTCCTAGTTGGTAACATATTTGACTATTGTGATGATATATCATACTCCTGTTCATCTACCCAGAGTCGGAATGGCCCTATGAAATCAATCGTACAAATTTCAAATCTTGTTCTTGTATTTACAGATATTAAATGAATTTTCATGCTTGGTATAGGTTGACATAGTCGTTGGCATCGGTCACACTTGTTCACAAATTCTGGACAATCCCAATGTATGGTCAACCACCATAATCCCGATTGTTGGATTTTTCTTGTTGTCGTATCATCCTGAAAGTGTCATCAAGATGGACCGTAGTGTGATTCACTGACTATACTTTTTTTTTCATGGTCGAGAACACATCGTCGTAAGACATTGTCTAATCCAAGTTTGTAAAGAAATCCATTTACTATGGTGTAGGGCACAACTTTATTTGTTAGGATCTTCTACTTCTTTTCACTTATTCCTTTTGGATATTTCCCTTCCTCTAGGAATTGAGAGATTTCTACTAAGTTGGAAGATACAACTTCAATTCATAATAAATGAGCATCTACTAAGTCGTTTTCAATTCCAGTCGGTTCTTCACCCGTGTCTATTCTCGATAAGCGGTCGGGTTTGGCATTTGTTTTTATTGGTCGAACTATGACTTCAAACTCAAATTATTGAAATAGTATAAACCATCGATAGATTCTTCTATGTTGTAATGGTTTATTTACTAGGTATTTTAGTGTTTGGTGGTTTTTGTAAAATACAAACATATTAGCTAATAAATAATGTCTATATTTATATAGTTCGAATATCATTCCAAGTGCTTCTGTTTCGGTTGTTTGAGTAGTTCCTCCCAGCGTTGTTTAATTTCCTACTATTGTATGTATTTGGATCGTTCATTCCATCATCCCTGGGTTGAGTTAGGATTGCAAAAATTACTATTCCAAATGCATCAATATGTACGATAATTTAATTGACCAATTTGGAAATCGTAGTATGGGTGCTTCGACTAATTTTTTCTTTAAGATGTCAAACAATGCAGCACATTCATCAGTCTATTCGTATTCCTGATTTTCTTTTAATAGTTATTCTAACGGGTAAGTCATGTTAGAATAGTTCTGAATGATTTTTCAATGATATCGCGTATGTGTGAGTAAAACTCTTACTTTTTTAGGATTCACTGGTTGTTTTAAGTCGAGAATAATTTTAATTTTTGCATAGTCAACTTTAATTTTTTCCTTGCATACTACATGTCCTAGTAGGATTCCTATTGGAGTTGCAAATATGCATTTCTTGATATTTAGTGAGAATTGGATTTGTTGACATATTTCTAACATAAGTTTGAGCCATTTACAGTGGGTTTTCAGCATAGAGTAGATTGTCCAATCGCCAAAATATACATCCATATTTTTGTAGATATATTCTTGAAATGCTTTGGTGACAATTCTGGAGAATACAGTGGGGGAATTTTTCAATCCAAATGGCATGAATTTATATGTGAATGATCCAAATTCACATACAAATGTAGTATTCTTTTGGTCTTCTTTAGAAATGGGTACTTTATTCTATCTCGAAAATCTGTGTGTAAATGAATAACACTCATGTCCTGCAACTTCATTAAGAATTTCATCTCCAAAAGGGGTCAGAAATGGGTTTATAAGCGTTACTTTATTAAGTTCTTGAAATTCAACACAAATACTTGGTTGAATCGGGTTGTTCTTCTTTGGTTGGATGACCATTGGGATTTCCCATACTAACTGATCAATAGGGTAAATGATTCCAACTGCAAGCATGTTGTCGATTTCTTTATTTACTATTTCCTTATATTTGTGTGTGAGTTTGTATGGCCTTTTTTTTATTGGTTTTGCCTCGGGTTTGATGTCGATTTTAATTTCACCCATTTCTTGAACAAGTCCTTTTAAATATTTGTAGTCTCAAGAAAAAAAATATTGAAATTATTTTAATAAGTTGATGATTTCTGCCATCTATTCTCTATTCTAGTAGCCGCCTATTTTTGCAATTTTAGGTCGATCATCGTTTGATATATCAACTTATTTCATCTTAAATTCTGTGTCCATCCTTTCTGGTGCTTTTCTTTCATTGATTTGTTGAATACCTTCTTTGAATTGTGAAAATGTTGGTGGAAAGTCTTCCATTGTCAATCTTTTAGGGTCCTCTTTCCCTGATGTTTGAATTTTGAATATAGTTCTGATAGGTTTTGAAGTTTTTGGGTGTTCTAATTTCCATTGGATGGTTTTCCATTTTGTGTTTTCCATTTATAATCAAAGTATTATCGAGTGTCATGTTTCAGTTGTCCTAATACTATTACATGTACCATTCGGTCAGCTAAGTTGGTCCCCTGTTGTTATTTTGTTGTATGTTAGTTGTAGGAAGCATTGTATCTGTTTACTTGCTTCGAACAATCATTCATCCTGGGATGAGAATTTGAATTCATTGAGGAAATTTGCTTTGAGTTATTTCATTGTGAACGTTTCTCCTCTTTCTTCCTCCATTTTGTAACACTTATTTTGTATATCGTCTAGTGTGTTTGGAATAAGTGATTCCACACTCGTTCATATTTATAACCAAATCTTCTCCATTCTTTTTCACATGTGTTAATATGTTTCACAAGGTATTTTCCTTGTGTGAAGGCTATAATGTTTTCTCGTGTTATTAGTTTATTTCGTACAAACCTTTCAATAAAGTATGTTGATGTTGTCATCCAAGTTTGTAATATCGACTGATGTGTATACCACCATCATGCAGCCTGACCTGTCAATGTCTTGAGCAAACTATGAAATCTACCATGTTCACCTACAGTTTTGGAAACTTCCTCAACATGAATTGATGGTGATTCTCCCTCTTTGTATCTTAGTATTGGTTGAGTTGCTGACTCGTTCCTTACTGGTGTTAGTTTTGGATATTCTTTAATTTTCTGTTCAAATATCTTTGGGATTGTAGTGATAGAAAAACATTGTCTTGTTTTCTTTTTATGAATAGCTTGGATTGTTGCACCTGGAAATTCCACATTGATTATCAACCTTCTTAGAAATTCCACATTGTCAATTTTCCTTCTTAAGAGCCTGACCTGAGATGATTTGGCTTCTTTTTTCCCATATCTTGGAGGGTCATTGCCTTTCTCCCTTTTACACAGAGTTCCAATAGTGTTGCCTACTATGGAGTAAAGAGTGTCGATGCTGCTTTTCTTTGACAAAGATGTAGGTCGAAAAATATGCCCTTTCTTCCAGGAGTGTCGATAGTCCAAAAAGAGGAAAAAAAAGGTTTTGGAAGATTCTGTTCGGAATCCTCCATGGAGTCAGATCCTACATTCTTGGGAGAGGTGGAATTCGCTTCCCTTACCTATTGGGATCACATTCTATCCATTCCCCAAGTGAATATCATATGTTTTGGGCCTATAAATGAAGCCTTCATGATGTGAGTGAGGGAGGCCAAGAAAATTACCCTTATGTTGTTGAATTGAAGTCTAAATTAGAGGTAAGATATATTTGGATTGTATATGGAGAGATATTCATAATTGTAGAGGATTGTAGATGTTCTTGTAGAGACTGAAGCCATCAACATCAAGGCTTGGTTGTACTTCTCTCTCTTTCATAATTAATATAAAAGTGCTCCCCTTTCCTAAATTTGATGTGTTGTTAATTTCAATTGAATATTAGAGGTAAGATATATTTGGATTGTATATGGAGAGATCTTCATAATTGTAGAGGATTGTAGATGTTCTTGTAGAGACCGAAGCCATCAACATCAAGGCTTGGTTGTACTTCTCTCTCTTTCATAATTAATATAAAAGTGCTCCCCTTTCCTAAATTTGATGTGTTGTTAATTTCAATTGAATATTATTAGACTCCTTGATCACTGATATCAGTAATTATTTTATCATGATACTGTCACTTTGTATGTTTGTCTTGTGACCTATTTTACATGTATTGGATATTTTGTATTGTAAATAATTTCTGAAGCAAGGACAAAGAGAACCATATTTGAGGTATGATGTTGTTTCATGTTGTTAATTAATTAATTAAGGAAAGGATATATTGTTGTGCTCTTTTTTTCTACACTTGTACGTTTCAGGGTAGAGGAACAAAATTGTCCACACTGATTGCATAATTCATGATAAAAAAAATTGGTGACCATACTGGGGATTTCTAATCTGGTCAGGTATGGGGTCGATCCAGTCATATCTGGTGCAAATCCAATCATATCTACAATATTTGGTAACCATTGCACCTATGAAGGTTATGCTCTCTCCTTTTAGTCATTCCAGTTGATAAGGTAAGCCATTCATCTTACTTTTTTGATTTATTGCCTCTGTTTTGGGAGTGGTGTTCACTCTTTACGATTTAACTCAGTCCATTTTCTAGTTTCTCATCTAGATCCTCAATTTTTCCATTCTATTCACTGATCGATGCACCCACCTTTGTCCAACAGAGTGTCGACATCTCCACGGTGTGTTTTCTTCTCCATCGGGAGCGTCGCTAGTGCCTTTCTCTAGAATTAACAGAACATCGACAACACTTTCCTTCAGAAGCTTAAGTGCGTCAATCCGGATTACAAGGCTATAGTGTAGTGCCCTTCAGTGTGCCTAGGTAGGCCTTCAAACTACTTGTAAAATTTTTTAAACTGCCTGTGAAAATTTTTCCTTGAATCTTTTCAGATTGTTTGTTTCTCTAAAATTTCTTGTGTGTTCTACTTGTTTGCTTAATGTTTGAGTTTGGTGGTTTTTGTGAATTTGATTTTGTTTTTGAGCTCAGCTACAAAACCTTTATCTTCTTCATTGTTAAAAAATAAAAGTTGAAAAAAGTTCAGTTTTGGATTTTAGTAAAGTGGTTATTCTCTGAAAATTTTATTTTTGAAAAGAAACCTATAGCCTCTTTTTGAATTAGTTTTCCTTTAATCTTGTGTGCCTTTCATTTTCCAAAAAATACAAAAAGAAGTTTATTATTTTGTCTTTTTTATGCTTGGGAAAGTTCCATTTTCCTTTTCATAAGTGATTCAGATGGATAGGTATTTTTGCATTATAGAGAAAGTTAGTTTTGTATGCATGTTAGAGGCTTTGTTTTCTTTCCTCATTCAAAGGTTTAAATTTCTTGTTGAAGAAAAATTTGTGTTTGAAGAAGTTATTTTTTATTTCTTGTTGGTCTTTCTTTTCAATCTGTTGAAAGTGGCATAAAAAAATGGTCTCTTCCTTCCCTTAGTTAGTTCTCATTGAAGTCAAAAAGTGCATTTACATATAGATTAATTTGCATTATTGGAGACAACACCTCACAAACATTCACTAATCATTCATATAAAATAAATGGTACCTTTAGGTTAAAATTTGTATAGAAAGATGACTGATAAGTTAGTGACTTCCGATGTCATAAAACGTAGGATCTGTCATTATTTTCCTGCACTGCAACCCGAGACTTGCGCTGTTCTTCCACGTAGCATCATTATATTGAACGGCCTTTCACGTACCCTTAAGGTATATAGAAAGGTACTTCACGTACCTTATTGGATATAGGAAGGCCCCTTGTGGATGGTTGTGTATTAGAAAACACTACTACGGATTTGAGCTCCCATGCACCTTGTGCATATTGGGAGACCATACTGGGATTCCTTCTCCAATTGAGAAAAACCCTTCGGTTGTCTTGTTTGGAGAAATACACTAAAAACAACATTCGGGGAGATTAATATGCACGTACCCCCATAGTATATCATGAGTTGCACCTTCTTGAAAATCCTGGTGAGAGACCGACTATTTAGAACCCGTCCTATCAGTTAAGACTTCTTGCGACCTTTAGCTCTGTGTAGGTCTGTTTGTGTGTTTTTTCCTCTTTTTGACCTAAAATAGAAAATGGTTAGACACCACCATGGATGACTAATTAACGAGGCGTCATTCCCGTAGATTGCAAGGTTTACCTCCTGACTCTCCTCCAGCCATGGAAGGAAATGAATGGGTGACCATGGAACGGCCAACTTCTCCTGATGCTTGTAAGGAAACTACTTCAGCTGTTGAAACTAGAGAATATTTCTCTGTCTATAACAGTCCTTTGGTCCAATTGCCTCCTACAATGGACATTACCTTTCACTTTTCGATGGAGGGTCAACCCGGCTCATCCGACTGGATTGTTAATCACCCACCTGATGAAACTATAGAGGTAGAGTATGGTCCAAATGCTCCTTTTTGGAGAACGTATCTAGGAAAAACCATTGCTGAATACGGACCTACCACAATAGAGCCTAATAT
Source organism: Pseudotsuga menziesii (assembly GCA_001517045.1). Taxonomy (NCBI): domain Eukaryota; kingdom Viridiplantae; phylum Streptophyta; class Pinopsida; order Pinales; family Pinaceae; genus Pseudotsuga; species Pseudotsuga menziesii. The sequence continues at coordinate 79,337 of LPNX010798607.1, forward strand.
ATTTTCTCCTTTAAGGATAAGGCTTGAGAATGCTCCGTCAAATGAAGAGTTGTTCCGAGAATCCATCGAGTATGCATGCGCAGAAAATTTTAAAAATGCAGAAAAGTTGAGGAGGAGAAATTTTTCTCCTCTTCCTAGTATTTCAAGAACCACCCCCCCAGATATCATTCCCTTTCATCACCACATGTAGCGCAACTTCCCAAATCACCAACTCAAAATTTGGTTACTCAGAATCTAGTTTCCACGCTCACCACTAGTCATAGTCCAGTCCAAACACCCTCTCCCGGTCATAATTCCCCATCTGTTTCAAACTCTCCAATAGATTCTACACCTGGCGGGAAACCCCTAGCACAAGTTTCGTTATCTACTGGAGGGACTCCTTCTAGTATGGGGAAGTGAATTACCTACTGGCCCACCAACATTGAACTTTCCTCCTCCAAATACCACCATGGTTGTACTTCCTCCTAGTCAAGGAGGACCCTCATGGGTCCAACCTACCATCACTTCACTTTCTTGGGGATATACTTATCCCGAGAATCAACCTCCCCTGATTCAACCAGCTTCTCAATGCATACCGTCGGGGGCTTTCTATCCCGAAATGCCTTTCCCTATAAATAATTTTCTACCTTGGGGACAACCAAATTGGTCTAGTGTCCCATCCTATGGAGGAGCTTATGTCCCTAGTGCTGGAGGATACGAACCTCCACCAGGAGGATATTGGTGGCCACCCACCTATTACTCTTGGACCCCCACCATTGTTTCTTTCAGTTTTCCAGTTTCCTTAATTGTAGCACAATTTACTTTTTTTGGCATTTTTTGGGTCCTAAACTTCCGAAGCCGTTTTGAGGCCCTAAACGACGTTTTTTTAGCATCGCACGTCAAACAATGTATTATGCGTGTCAAATGGAGGTAGTATGCTAAAGTTACAACCCCGAGAAATTGATGTACCAGTTACCCAAATGGGCCCACATTAAGGCGTTTCACCTCCTAGGGTTAGATTTTTGGATGTGTAGGGTTTCCATTGTTTCTCAATAATATATAGGCCTTCAAGCCTCATTGTAACACAGAGTTTAGAGGCATGTAGCCGCCACATCTCTTCTCAGAGATAAGCTACCAACACTCTATCTAGTTTATTTCCATTATGTATGTAAGCAAGTTTCAGTTATTGATTAATGAAATGAAGTGTTATTTCCATTGCATATTTGTTTCTATGGTTATTTGTGTATTCTGTTGCGTTCCTGCATAAATCCAGATCAGTGGTATCCGAGCAATCTGCTCTTTCTCGATCCTTCTTTGGATGTCCCCAATGAGGGCGGAGTATAAAGTGTTAGGGATCGATTAGGTTGAACCTTTGCAAGATTATCCTCACAAATCCCGACGGCCACCTATGGGGAATGAAAATAAAGACAAGGGAATAGAAGATCCTATCAAAATGTTGCTCGAAGAAGCCCTTGAAAAAAAAAGGAATGCGATGAGGGATAACTTCACCCAGATCCTTCAATGACTTCCCACTGGCGGCACATCTACATCTAGCAGCCACTCTGGAGGTGCAACCCCTTTTAAGGTACAAATAAACTTTGACATTCCCATATTTGATGCTCGAATAGATGCAGACACCGTAGATAGATGGTTGAATCTATTGGAAGGACATTTCTTGGTTCATGAATTTTCTGACTGAGAAAAGATTACTTCTTCTCTACTCAAAGCTGCCCCCCATGTCAAGGACTGGTGGGAAACCTACTGTGAGAGAAAGGACGAGGAGGAACCCTCTCTGTTCTCGGCTGTACTCACTTGGAATTCTGTCTGAGATGCCATAAGGGACAATATTATCTAGTGGGGAGCTATGAGGACAATTACATCCAATGGACTACGTTGTGGCAGCAAAGAGATCAAGATGTGCTTGAGATGACAAATCTGTTCCATACCCTATGCACAAAGTTGGGTATTAATGATTCAGAGAAAAATTTGGTGCTGAAGTACCGCAGTTGTCTACATAGATACATTTAGGAGGAAATGGAGTTCCTTAACATCTCCTCCCTTGGTACGACATATAGGTATGCTGCCAAAATTGAGCAAAAATTCAAACAGAAAAAGCGAGACTTTGGATCTACGAATCAAAAGCAAGGGAAAGGTGCCCCCAAACCGTAGAACCAAGGACACAGCCAAGGCATGGAAACTCAAGAAAACTTGCCAAATTCACAAGGAAAGAGCAACACTACAAATCCAAATAAGGAAGCGGGAAAGTGGTGCGAGTTCTAGAATATCCCCACTCACAACGCAAGTGAGTGTCAGGCTAAGCAGTCATTGGTGGTCGAGATAAAGGCTTTTGAATTAGATGCATACTCTGACAATGAATCAGAACCCAAGAAGGGGAATGAAAGAGGGAAGAATATCATTGATGTAGAGCCCAATGCCACTGTTGCCACCATGAAGATCCAAAAGGAAGAACTAGAAGATTCAGAGGAGGAGGAGCGTCTTTTCCACTCCCAGATGTGGGCAAAGGGTTCCCCGCTACAGTTCATTGTTTATAGTGGGAGCCGAATGAACCTGATTTTAGCAGAGGTCGTGAAGCAGTTGGGTTTGTCGACCACAACACACCCGTAGTCGTACACCATCAGGTGGCTTCACCAAGGGCGAGATATCTGCGTCAACCAGTAGTGCCCTTCCCTATAGCATCATGCCCTTCACCGATGAGGTATTATGTGATATTCCTCCTCTTGATGTTTGTGATTTATTATTAGGTCGACCATACTTATGGAAGTGACATGCTATGTATGAGTCCCATCATCGCGCTGTTATTATTACGTTGGGAAATAATTTGTATAGGATACCAGAGGTACCACCCCCTACTGCTATCTCTTTGGTTACTCCAAAAGAATGCAGTAAGCTCATTTCCAAAACTGGGAAGTTTGTTTTCTTGATGATCCGCCCTCATGGCAAGAAGAATATCGTGGCTACAACCTCCAAACAAGGTTCCTCCACACGACAACAACAAATGGACAAGGTCGTGGAGGAGTACGGGGACATATTCACCTCACCCATCGGGGTGCCTCTCCACTATCAGGTCAAGCACCCCATCGATTTGAACCCAAGTGTGCTAGTGCCCAATGGACCGATCTATCGATGCTCTATTTTAGAGAATGATGAAATCAAGAGGCAAATTCAAGAGCTGCTGCAGAAGGGTCACATCCGGCCAAGTTCATCGCCCTGTGGGAGCCCGATCGTGTTGGTATAGAAGAAGGATGGGACTTGGAGACTCTGTATTGACTATCGGGTGCTGAACAAGATCACTGTCTGGAATAGGTACCCGATCCCACAGATTGATGACCTCCTGGACTAGCTTAAAGGGGAGAAATATTTTAGCAATATCAACTTAAATTTTGAGTATCACAAAGTACCGATCAAACCAACTGATGTGTGAAAGACTGCCTTCAAAGCCAAGGAGGGCCTTTTTGAATGGCTAGTCATGCCTTTCGAGCTGATGAATGCTCCTGCAACCTTCATGATATTGATGGACGACATCTTGCAGCCATTCACCAACTCATTTGTAGTAGTGTACTCGGATGACATCCCGATCTTCAACTAGACTTGGGAAGAGCACCTCCACCACATCTGACAGGTCCTCCAAACATCATGGCAACACAAGTTGCATGCCAATTTGGACAAGTGCACTTTTGGCATGACCCAGGTTCAGTATCTAGGATACATTATTGATGAGTGTGGGGTACATGTATATCCAAACAAGATCCAAGTCATTCAGGATTGGCCAGCCCCAACTATTCTAATAGAGATTCATAGCTTTCTGGGCCTTGTTAATTTCTACTGCAGGTTCATGTTGGGATTCTCTCATATCACTTGGCCCTTGAGTCAAGTCACCAAGGGAGGAGTGAAAGAAAAATTATTTTGGTCGAAAACTCAGTAGAAGGCATTTGCAGAATTGAAATATCGCCTCTACTGTGATCTAGTGCTCACATTACCAAACTTGCAACAACCATTTGAGATCAAGATAGATGCCTCTGACTATGCTATGGGGGTAGTCCTTACTCAACAAGGGAATTCGGTGGCATATCACAATGAGACATTGTCTGACACAGTCCATAAATATCCCACTTCTTACAAAGAGATGTATTTCATTGTACAGGCTTGCTGACAATGGAAGCATTACATTTTGGGGAAGGAAACGATCATCTACATAGACCACCGACCCCTGTAGTTCATGCAGACACAAGGGAAGTTACATAATGATCACCATTAGAAGTGGTACACATATCTACAACAGTTTCATTTGAACATCAAGTACAAGAAGGGAAGCACCAATAATGCTGCAGACTACCGCAGCTAACCACCGATCGTGGCAATAACGACCGTGCTCAGCTCTTGTGGGCACGAGACTTCTGATTGGCCACTTCTCTACAAGAGTGATCTAGAATTCAGCCACACATACTAGACACTCTTGGAGGGAAACCAAGTTCCAAAATTTCACCTCCAAGATGTACTACTATGTCACATGGGACACCTTTCTGTTTCTTTAAGCGAGCATGCCAAGATGATTTGGGAAGCGCACTATAGTCGGGTTGTTGGGAATTTTGGGGTCGAGAAAAAAGTGGTAGTACTGTACAAGTATTTCTATTAGATGAACCTTCGACAGGACATTAGGAAGTACATCTGATCTTGCACTTCCTGCGCCATTGCCAAACCATCCATCAAGAAGCAAGGCCTCTATACTCCATTTCCTACCCCTAATCGACCTTGGGAATCCATCTCTATGGATTACATGTCAGGCCTTCCTTCTACTAAGCACGGCAACGACTATGTGTTTGTGGTCGTTGACAGATTCTCAAAGATGGCCATAATGCTGGCCTACAAGAATAATATCAAAGCATAATCCACTGCTAAACTCTTATTTGAACAACTGTGGGTACACTTTGGGATCCCATAGTCTATATTATCAGACTGGGACAACAGGTTCCCTAGTACATTCTAGTCTAGCCTATGGTCAATGCTAGACACCAAGCTCATAAATTCCACATCTTTCCATTCCCAAACCGAAGGCCAGACAGAGGTCATCAACAGGATGATCGTACACATTTTGTGCATGTACAACTCAAAGCATCCATGCACATGGGATGAGAGCCTCCCCTATGTACAAAACAACTATAACCGGGCCCTATACAACTCAACCAACCACATCCCCTTTTAGGTGGCCTTGGGATTCCAGCCACTATGTCCCATTGGCATAGCCATGCCATTTGTAGCTACTCAGGATGATTCAACTCATATCCAGTCTAAATTTTCCAAGGCAAACAAATTCATTGACCGCATTCAGCACATTCACCAACAGGTTCATGACATATTGGATAGATCCAATGCTAAGTACAAGTAGCGACATGATTAGCATCGAGTGCAACACAACTTCTATGTGGGCGACAAAGTGTGGCTACATTTACATAAGGAGCGCCTCACTGGACACCACCGCAAGCTTCACCCACTCCGATATGGGCCATACACCATCACTAAGGCTATCGGGGACAATTCCTTCGAGCTCAGTATTCCACCATTCCTTGTTCTGCACCCAGTATTCAATGTGGACCGCCTTCAGCCCTACTTTCCACCTCTACTGGACACATCAAATGTGGCAAAACAAATCACACCAACAGAGTTAAACCTTGACTGCATGGAACAAGCCAAAACTAATCATATTATGGACACACAAACCAAGAACACTCGCCAGTAGAATATCTATCTATATCGAATTGTCAAAGCAATCCAACTCCTTCACCAGGGAAAGTGGCTCACCAGGGACCAAGTTCAACAGAAGTTTCCTCATCTCATGGAGGAACTCAATGCAATGGGGACCATTGATTTCTAAGGGGGGAGGAATGATTCAGGAGGATATTGGTGTCCACCCACCTATTCCTCTTGGACCCCCACCATTGTTTCTTTCAGTTTTCCAGTTTCCTTAAATGTAGCACAATTTACAATTTTTAGTTGTTTTTGGTTCATAAAATTTTGGAGCCGTTTTGAGGCCCTAACGATGTTTTTTCGGCATCGCGCATCAAATGATGTATCATGCATGTCAAATGAAGGTAGTATGCTAAAGTTACAACCCCAGGAAATTGATGTACCAATTACCCAACGGGGCCCACATTAAGGCATTTCACCTCCTAAAGTTAGGTTTTTGGATGTGTAGGGTTTCCATTGTTTCTCAATAATATATAGGCCTTCGAGCCTCATTGTAACATAGATTTCAAAGGAAAGTAGCCACCACATCTCTTCTCAGTGATAAGCTACCAACACTCTAGCTATTTTATTTCCATTCTGTATGTAAACAAGTTTCAGTTATTGATTAATGAAATGAAGTGTTATTTTTGCTACATATTTGTTTCTATGGTTATTTTTGTATTCTATTGCGTTCCTACACAAATCCAAATCAGAGGACTTGGAGGTCCTAGAGAACCTAGAGGATCCAGAGGATCTGGACGACCCAATGGAACATCTGGAGGACCTCCTCATGGAGGAAACCTACCTGGAAAACCACCACCTAGAATCATGCCACTTGGAGGACCACCACCTGGAGGCCCACCACCTAGAGGACTACCACCTGGAGGCCCGCCACCTAGAGGACCACCACTTAGAGGCCCACCACCAAACGGACCACCGCTTGGAGTACCACCCCTTGGAGGTGCACCTCCCTCAGGTGGCCCTTTGTTTGGAGGACCTTTGAATAACCAACAACCTAATAAATAAGCCTTGGGGGCGTCATCTATGCCTATTTATCAATTTTCCTACGGTCCCATTGGTTAGCAAATGCCATATCAGTACTACTAGTACCCACAACCCAACCAACAATTGCCATTTTTGGCAACATTGGATTTTCCAAATATGTCTAGATTGATAAATGATCCAATCCATCATGGCCCCTCTTGGCCAGCCATTTTGGTCAAGTTAATTTCTAATATATCAAAATTCGATGGTAAACCCAGTGAGGACCCAAAAACCATGTGATGACCCTTCATCTTTGGTTTTCATCGAATTCATTGATGGATGGCTCAATCCGCCTATGAATATTCCAATGAACCCTCATAGGAATTGCCACAAAATGGCATATCAAGCTACTGCAACACTCTTTTTTGGACTTCAATGCTTTAGCTATGGATTTTTTAACACACTTTCAGTTACCCATCCGGTACAAAATAGGTACAGGCCTATTGACCTTGCTTTGAAAAACAACATCAACCCATATCTTCGATCATATTCATGGATCGAGAAGAAGAAGTAGGTTAATCAAGGCCCCCATTCCTGATCAGTTACTGGCTGATTGGTTTACAAAGTCTTTACTTCCACCCATTGCTAGAGATGTCACAATGGGAGGTGCTATTACCAAAGAGCAAGCTATTAGCTCCGCTCAGTACCTAGACTTGGTCTATTCCTAGTCAGGTACTTTGTATGATATGATTCCCCATGCTCCTCGACATACAATGGATCCATTAAGACCCACAACTAAACCAGCTTTTGATGGCATACTTGGTTTAGTTCAAGCACAAATGACGACAAAATATTCTAAAAAGAAAAATCAAGCCGCCTCACCAACAATACCACCTTCGAAAATTGCTTCCTCTCTTGTTGCTTCCGTCGAAGTAAACAAAGTTCAATCCACTGAATCTTCAAGTGGAAAGAAAAAGGGAAAGAATAAATCGAAAAAACCTGACAATCAATAGGATAGTAACAAACCACAGAACCCTAATGTTGATTCTAAAGGAAAAAGAAAAGTAAAATATTCTTGTTTAATCTGCAGAGGTGACCATTTCACTAAAGAATGTCCTCGCTGTGAGGAAGCCAGTAAATTTTTGAAAACTTCACCCACCCCAGTAGTTCTGAAAGACCCTTTCCCTTCCCAACAGTAATTAATTCATCATCAATCCTTGCATGAGACTTCTTCATCCACTGATGAAGTTAGAATGATGTCTAGTGAAATGGTTAACTTGAACACAAGATCACATAGTTATGACCCTCCTGCAAAGAATAAATATGATGAAGTTCCACCTAGAAAACCCTCATATTCCATAGCTCCTCCTAGTAATGGTATTCATATTGAAAAACCTATTCTAGAAGCAATTTTTCGCCCATCCAAGGGTACTCTAAATAATTCCATAATCAATCCTAACGCTCGTGCCACCCAAAATTATCAAATTGTAGAAGATTTAGCTCAGGCACCATGCACTATTTCAACCTTAGAGGTACTTCAAAATTTCCCAACCCAGCCAAAAAATTTGCTCACTGCACTTAGAGCTATGGATCCCAAGAACAACAACATCATCACTTTCAAATTGGATGATTTCAAGATGAGGCTCTCACATCAATTACCTTTCTAGATAGCCACCAAAATTACTGGAAAAACCATCCGTCTTATAGTTTTGGACAAGGGATCCTCCATAGCAGTCATGTCTTTATCTTATTGGATATCTATTGGTTCTCCTGAGATCAATTATTCACCTACTACCCTCAAGGATTTTGATGGTCGCAGCTTCCAACCATATGGATTACTACCTGCCATCCATGTTGAAATGGGGGGCAAGTCAATCTCCATTCACATTAATGTCATTGACACTTCTTTGTACTACAACCTACTCCTAGGTCACAACTCGTTTTATGGTATGCAAGCTGTAGCATTGACTATTTTTTGGGTCGTCCATTTTCCATTCCAAGGAAGGATTGTCATTAATGACCAGTTAGATTTCATCATGCCTAGTGCTATTACCAATGATGCAAACATCATTCCGCTCCCGAATACCCCACAGTATAAGGACATCAGAGTGGGTCTTATTAAATACTATTCACTAATGGAAGTATTTCCATTATCAAATCCTCCTCCTTCTTTGCAAAATTCATCTAATAACATGGTTTCTACCTCTCATATGGACAAAGAAAAATCAATTGTTGATGAATCAGCATCCCTTACCCCTTTTAAACATGTTTACAATGCTATCCAATTCACTAGTGACCCTACCATCAATGATCATTTATTGGTGGCCTTATATTTTTATCACTTGCCATATTGGCTTGCCAACCCCCCCCATCTCTAGATTTCCTTTCACATAAAATTCCCATGGATGAATCCATTATGGAAGTTATGTCACAAGAAGATATGCCCTGGGAATACCATCATCATTGATCTTCTTTCCTTCCCCCTTGCCATATGGTAGAAGAGCACTCTGCATCAAATGTTTCATATTATATAGTCATGAACCCTCAGTCTCTGGTACTCACTCGCAATGTCGAAACTGAGGGAAATTTATACAACATTACAAAAACCATTCCCATTTACATATCAGTGAAACTAGGTATTTCAAAGCAAATTTACATAGGTCAAAACTCTTCACCTGAAGAATTTCAATCATACAGGGCCTTATTCAAGGAATTTAGAGATTTCTTCTCTTGGACATATGAAGAAATGTAGGGGATTAATCCCTCTATTGTTGTCCATGAGATAATAACTTACCTTGGTGCCAAGCCAGTCCACTAGAAACAATGACAAGTCCATTAACAAAAAGTAGCATCCATTAAGGAAGAAGTTGAGAAACTTCTAAAAGTTGGTTTCATTTACCCCATACTTTTAACTAAATGGGTGTCCAACATAGTCCCTGTGAACAAAAATCAGGGCACTATTAGGGTCTGTATCGACTTTAGGGACTTGAATAGAGCTTGTCTGAAAGACAATTTTCCCACTCCCTATATTGATCGGATAATTGACAACTACACCAGAAGCATTATTTTTTCCTTTATGGATGGCTTCTTCACCTACAATCATATTGAGATTCTCCTATCAGACCAACACAAGACAACATGTATTCTCCATTGCGGGACCTTTGCCTATCGCAAAATACATTTTCGTTTGAAAAATGCTCGCGTGACATTCCAATGCACCATGTCGTATGATTTTCATGACATCAAAAATGTTTTGGAACATTATCTCAATGACCTTATTGCTCATTCCAAGCAGCGGGATATTCATGTCAATCATCTGAGAGCCATTTTTCTTAGATTTTGTCATTTCAATATTCGTCTAAACCCCCATAAATGTGTTTTTTTGTGTAGAAACTGGCCGACTCCTTGGATTCATCATTTCTAAGGATGGAATCCACATTGATCCCTTGAAGAATGAAGCTATCCTAGCCCTACCTGCTCCTACTAACATAACTGAACTCCAAAGTTTGCAAGGGAAGGAAAAATTTCTATGTCATTTTGTCTACAACTACATAGAAAGGACGCACAATTTCATGAGGTTTCTTAAAAAGGATACCCCTTTCGTCTAGGATGATTTCGTGCAACGTGCATTTGATAATATCAAACATGCACTTACCCATCCACCGGTGTTGCAACCACCTTATTATACTAAGGACTATTCCTTGTATGTGTCTACATCCTTGTCTACCATAGCCATGGTCCTTGTTTAAACAGATGAACACAACTAGGAACATGTGATCTATTATGCCAGTAAGAGTCTTTTAGACTCCAAAACTCGATATTCATATGTGGATAAACTTTCTCTAGCCACGACAATCGCAGTACATAAGTTTTGTCATTATATATTGCTTGGTACCACCATTGTGTATGCTATCTCTAACCCCATGTACTACGTTCTAACACGTCAAGTGCTTGGGGGAAAATAGTCACGATGGATTATTATTCTCCAATAATTTGTGTTAGAGTTTGCTAAAAGTGCTTCTAAGAAGTCTCTTATTTTTGCAGAGCTCATATGTGACCTTCACCATACTACAGAGGATATAGATCCCTCTGATTCATTTCCCAATGAATTGTTGTTTCTCATTTTTACGACTGACCCTTGGTATGGAGACATCATTTTGTATCTCCAGACTTTACGATATCAGCCTGCCACTACTCATGATGAGCATCATCGAATCCATTACCAGGATAAATATTATCTCATTCTGAATGATACCTTATACTACCATGGTGTTGATTTGATATTACATCATTGCCTCACTCACGAGGAAGCTGAAATCATCCTAAATGATTGCCATGCTGGAGCTTGTTGTGGTCATTTATCTAGGTTGGCTACTTCCCTGGAAATATTGCATGCAAGGTATTTTTGGCCCTTGATCTTCAAAGATTTCAATGAAATGGTCAATAAATTCCTGCCATGTCAAATGTTTACTACCAAAAAGAGCACCCATCCAGCTCCACTCCATCCCGTCATAGCAATTGGCCATTTTGCAAAATGGGGCATCGACTTCGTGCACTATAAACCTACCTCAGATAAGAGGCATGGCTACATTATTGTGGCTGTGGACTATTTCATGAAATGGGCTGAGGCTATGCCCACATATTCTAAATATGATAAAACAGCTGCACTATTCTTCTTTAACCATATAATCGCTAGGTTAGGGATTCCTAAGGCCATTGTGACCGACCATGGGTCACATTGTCATAACAAAATGATGGAAGAACTTAGTGCAAAGTTAGGGTTTTTTCATGACAACACTACACCTTAATATCCTTAGGCCAATGGCTAGGTTGAAGCTATTAACAAGGTATTAAAAAATATGCTTCAACGTATGGTAGGGCAGGCCAAATCAAACTAGCACTTGCAACTATTCTCTACACTTTGGGCTTTTAGGACCACTGTGAATACTTCCACTGGTTTCATGCCTTTTCAATTGGTTTATGGGTTGAAATTATTTCACCCGATAGAATGCAAGATCCTTCTCTGAAACTTGTTGTTGAAATTTTTCCCAATACCATGATAGAAGAGGAATGTTTTATGTATCCAAATAAACTTGATGAAACTCACTGTGATGCTGCCTTAGCTAATGAGGCACACATATGGTGGATAAAATATCAATATGAAAGAACCGTTAAACCCCATTCTTTTGATGAAGGAGATATGGTCTTGACTTATGACCAGAAGCATGATAAGCTAGGGGTAGGAAAATTCAAATCCATGTGGCATGGACCCTTCATTATCAGTCGTGTTTTAGAAAAGGGTGCATATGAGTTAGTATATTATGATGGGATACCCTTGGGTGAGCCCCACAATGGGCTTTGCCTGAAAAGATACTATGCCTAGGTCATCTAGAATAGGGTATTTTGTAAATATTGCTTATAGTTTACTATGTGTCTTAGGTTTGAAAAGTGTGTATTTTGTGTGATGTAAGATGTGTTTTTCAGAAAACCCTACTTATGTATGTATTTTGCCTAATGGATAGATGACTACATTCACTAGTTTTGCGGATGGTGCTAATCGATATACACTAAACCTTGAGTCAGCAGCTTGGGTGTTGTACTCTCCTATAGGTGATCTAGTGAGTTCAGGAGGTGGTTGCTTAGGTCCCTTCACCAAAAATATAGTAGAATACCATGTTGTGATTGGATTGTTAACGAAATCCCTAGCTAATGATGCAAGGGATATTAGGGTTTACCTAGATTCTGAACTAATTGTTCAACAGCTTAACTGGGTATACATCATATGAAATCCCATTCTTCTTCGTACATTTTGAAGAGTTAGGTTGTTAGAAAGATCTTTTGAGCAGGTTACATATCAACACATTTTGAAGATATTTGAATACTGTGGAAAATTCCCTAGCTAATTATGTCTTAGATTGGCATATTGGTCATATTTAAAAGTCCATTTGAAACATAAACGACATACATGTAAATTCATAAGTAGACAATCATTTCACACATCACATTTTTTACACACACAATTGTAAATAAAATTTTTGTCATATATATAAAACTATAGGACTGAGATACAAAATTGGGCTGAAGCATCTAGCTTTCAATGCCCTCAAAGTTCAGGTCTGTAACAAGTTCAAAATACACATATACATAGGGAAAAATTTGAAGCTTCGAATCTTTCAGTGTAATACATGTACAAAAATGAAATCCCTATGAACTAATCCTCATTCTGCTCATGATAGCATGCAATAGCCTGAGCCACTCTATGGAGTATCTTAGAAAACCATCCAGAAACCCCTACAGTATGGCGCTAATAACGCCTGGGTAGGGCATCGGTAGTCACGTCAGGAATCCCTATAGTCAAATGTTGTAGGTTCTCCTCGAGATATCCAATCTCCTCGTCAGCCTCTACATGATAAATCATCATATCCCTGCTACCTTTCCACCTCGCAATGGGTGACATCCTAGTTGAACGCACCGGCCCAATGTCTACATAAAAATATTTTCACTTATCTCAGTACTATAAAATAAAAATGAAATAAAATGCAAAAATTAAAAACATAGTGAGTAATGTATTTTGTTACTACGGTCATCCCATACCTCCCCCTCAGTTAATGCGAGCTCTGGGTCATCCCAAAAGTATTCCCCCTTGTAGTCATAGTCCTCAACCATTAGTGACTGGCCTCTCAGCCAACGAAAGAAGGCAGACCTATAAACAACTTTGGGTCCCCCGCCGCCATGGCGGGTGATAATATAAACCCACCTGAGCATCCTAGGATCCTCAGGATTGAGTCTCCTCATAGTCACTGATGGCCTCATGTGGGGCACTTTCTATAGAATAAAAGACACCACCATTGCTCCATAGCCAAACTGTTTAAGCGTCCCCTGCTTACATTTGTTGAATTGATTCTTGTGACTTACTAGCATGCCTTCACACCAATTGAAGATTATGGGGTCCATGCACTCTAGGGCATACAACATGTGTGACCTAGTAGTGAGATGAGCATACCCAGTTCCGACCACCTTCCCAATTCTGTATACTATCGTCCTCAAAGGAAGGTCCACTATAGACTGGATACGCAATTTCCCAGACTGAGATTCCGTACCCAATGCAAAGTATTTGTCAATAAAGTCATCCAAGGAGGTCTCCCCTCCTCATGCCCCGAATAAAAATACTGGTCTTCCTCTCTTGGACAAACCATTCAAGAAGTATATATCCTCAATCTCTATGGGTAGAGTGCGGATCCCAACCACGAAGTGTTGTTGTTGAGGATCCCACATATCTATGATCTATTTCAATAGGTGGAAACATGCCTTCATGCATGGCACTCTAAAGTACTTCAAGAGCCCACAGTTCTGTAGAGATTCTACAGTGGCTGGGTCATTGATAGCATGGTAGTATGTAACCTCATGTTCTCATTCTTTCCAAATAACCATGGTTTAAATGATGTAGTGCAGCTACAACACACAAAATTTATATTAGAAATTATATCATGGCTGAAAGGAAAAACATTAAATAATGGTTCTAAATAACATAGAAGGTTATATTTTCAGGTCAACTTTGGGTGTATGGCTATGAAATAAGCTATTTTATTATTTTTCAATCTTAGAGTAAAATTGAAAAAGTACCGAGCTTCTTTGTACACCTTTCACATGCTCGTTAAAACCCCAGTAAAAGAGTGTCAAGTTTACTTTTTCACTTTTTTAGACTCGTTAAAAATGGATTATGAAAAAGGAAACCAGCTATGGAGTTATATTTAAGCTCTTTTCAGTATCCTTAAAAATAGAAAAATATTTCTAAGCAAACTTGTTACGTTCACGCTTGTAAAAGAATCAGAACGGTCGACTAGTTGGTGGTAGGTTATCTCTTTTTTGGACCAAATAGCCTTATTTACAGAAAAGGACCTTTTGGAGTCTTCTTGGTCATTTCAGAATCTCTAAACATGAAACAAAAAGTGAGTTTACTTTTGTCAGGCTCATAAAAAAAAACGATGGAAGACCCTATCCGAGAACAAACCCCTCCTTTCTCAGGTTTGTAAAACATGTGAGAATGGACTCATCGCTTGATGATATTTAAAAAGTGTTTGTTACCCTCTTTGGACTCATAAAAACAGAAAGAGGCACTCATATTTTGAGATGGGGAAATTAAAGGAAAGGGGAATGTTTTTCATTTGTATTTATGGCAGTCATCTATAGTCCACATTTGAACATGGCACCTATCTTCATTGACATGTCTAAATCGTTGTGTATTCATCTTGTCTCTGAGTCGATCCACTTTTGTGAGTCACTTAATTCCTTTGAGTCAATTCAAAGAATTATTTGTCATATTCCTTGCATTACACCTAGTTCTAAACTCTTCAAGTCAATGCTTCCAAGTCTTTTGGTCCTACCGTAAATTGTTCAAAGGATGTCTCTTCTAGAAAATAACTCATCAGTAAGTTTACCTATCCATAAAGTCAATCATGTCCAAGTAAGTTTCATCACTTCAAATCAACTTTTTTTCCTTGTTTCATGTCATTGATGGGGGAATCATCATGGCCCTCCTGTGATGAGTCTATTCCCGTCAACTTCAACTCATCATCTGAGAATTAGACTTAGAAACCTAGTCAAGTACCTTGAATCATGCATGCCTCAATGGCAGGTTTCCTCAGTTTCGATAGTAGGTTTTCATCAATGGTCTCTAATTGAAAGGTTATGTCAAGTGTTCGACTTTAAAACATATATTCACACTTGGGAGAATGTATTGAGATATCTTTGGGATTATTGACATTAATGGTGATTTCCCTCACACTTGTTAATAGTTGATATCAATGACTAGTAATCAAATGGTTTCTTCCATGTTCGACGTCAAGACATCTATTCACATGGTTAGAATCGTATCGGTTGGGGATTGGAATGAAGACGCTAAGTCGTTAGGCTTCATCATTATTATTGCCTACGCTCAAGTTGCATTTGGAGATCATTCATAGTCCTGACATGGATCCACATTGTATGTTTGGTGGCTTTGTTCCATATTTGAGGTTAGGAGACATGGATCTACTTTGTATGTTCTGTAGCTATGTACTAGATCCCATATTAGTTATTCATGGATCTACAGTGTATTATTGGTATCCATGACATGCTCATCATTGTATATATGTAGTTTATTGGTACACAGCTATGATTAGTTTGGATAGAGTCAGTTGTTGGTATTATGTCAGTTATGAGTTCATCTCTCCTGACCTCTATATCATATGGATATCTTGCAAACTATTTCATCTATCACTTCCTTCTAGCTTAATAATTTGGGGGGCATTCTGTTGCACCTGGAAATTCCACATTGTCCATTCTCCTTTTGGAGAGCCTGACCTGAGATGCATTGGATTCCTTTTTTCCATATCTTGGAGGTCAGTGCCTTTCTCCCTTTTACACAAAGCACTGATGGTGCTTCCTACTATGGAGTAAAGAGCATTGATTCTCCTTTTCTTTGACAAAAAGTTAGGTTAGCGCACATGCCCTTTCTGCAAGCAGCATCGATAGTCCAAAAATAGGAAAAAAGAAGGTTCTGGAAGCTTCCGTATAGAAGCCTCCATGGATTCAGTTCCTACATGCTTGGGAGAGGTGGCATTCACTTCCCTTACCTTTTGGTATCACATTATATTTATTCCCCAAGTCAATATCATGTGTTTTGGGCCTATAAATGAAGCCTTCATGATGTGAGTGAGGCAGGCCAAGAAAAGTACCCTTATGTTGTTGAATTGAAGTCTGCATTAAAGGCAAGATAGATTTGGATTGTATGTGAATAGATATTCATATTTGTAGAGGATTGTAGATTTTCTTGTAGATATCGAAGCCATAAACATCAAGGTTTGGTTTTTGCTTCTCTCTCTTTCATAATTAATACAAAAGTGTTTCTATTTCCTATATTTGATGTGTTGTTATTTTCAATTGAATATTATCAGACTCCTTGATCACTGATATGAGTAATTAGTTTATCATGATACTCTCACTTTGTATGTTTGTCTCTTGATCTATTTTACATGTATTGGATATTGTATTGTAAATAATTCCTGAAGCAAGGACAAAGAGATCCAGACTTGAGGTATGATGTTAATTAATTACTTAAGGAAATGATATACTACTGTGCCCTTTTTTTCTACAATTGTACATTGCATGGTAGAGGAACAATCAATATTTGTATTGATTGCATAATTCCTAATAACATGGATTGTCCATCAATCTCACACTTAAAGTTCATAGTTTTCTAGTTGTCAATCGTACAACTGTGTGTCTGAATATCCGACCAAATCAGAGTTCCCAATATGGAGTTCTCCATACGCATTAGGTTTGGTATAATCTTCATCGTTCTTTATTTGATAAATTTGTTGAACATAGACATCATCATTGGTGGGTTGTGTCCAAGGTTATCATTGTGACAGATGTATTGGAATGATGCATTTTTTCCCATTTCCTTTGAGTTTAATTCTCTCTTTTTCAAGTGATGCTTTCATTTTTCTTCCCCACAGTCAAATTACTAGAGCAAGAAAGGAACTGGATCCTTCCTTTGGGTTAATTATTTCAAATTCGAATTTAGTCAAGATACCTTTGATGCTCATGTCAACATTTTTCCATACCCTGATTGGTTTAATTAGTCCTTGGTCAGCTAATTTTAGGTATATTCCCGATTCATGTAATCATGGTTTTCCAAGTTGTTCCCATGTGTCTCTGGACATTATATTTACCTACAATCTGAAGTCGAGAACAAATTGTTGGATGTGCTATCCTTCTATTTCTAGGTTGACTACTGGGTCGACATCATTTTTGTCTTTTTGGTTTAGGTTGCATATACTTTTAGCTTGTTTACCTTCACTTGATGTATTTTTAATGTTATACAGTAAATATATTAACTTTGCAACAAATTTGACTTGATTTATCAATTTGATTAGTTCGTTAGTAGTTTCTTATCAAGAGTTGTCATGGTCTTCGTGTGACGCTAGTTCTTGAAACATTATTGATGCATTGTTATATAATCATTTTTTCTCGGTGGGCTTAGGATAGTCTTATTTTATTTTTATTTTACTAGATTGTGGATTATCAATAGCAATTTTTGTTCCTTTTCGGGTTACAAATTTTAAATTATTAGCTTGAGTAACATCATATTTACAAACACTAGACAAGACATTACCATTCTTTTTATTATTTATTTTCTCGAGCTTGGTAGGGAAATCCTCCAAGGATTGATCACTTACTCCACAACTTGTAAATAATTTTAAATCAGTTCGGTATTTGTATGAACATTCTGTATGTCAATTCCCTTCATTAAGACATGTATAGGACTAAATGGGAGAACATTGTCCATTCTCTCGATTTTCAAAATATCGACCTCGACCTTTAAATCCCCCTTGTCGGTTGTAGTTATCATTATGGCGATCATATCTTTGATCGTCATACCTTTGCTAATTATTATTCTTGTTGTTCTGATTGTTATTACCATTTATTTCATTATCATCAGTGTTATTTCTTTGGTTGACAACATTCATTTGATATATTGCTTGGTAATTCTATCCATTTTTTAAATTCAGCAGACACTTTGCTATAGAATGAGTTTTGAATTCACATATTGTGCACCATTGATATTTCTCATTTTTCATGTTATATGGTAAATATTTTGTTGTGTGTAAAATGTGCTCTTGGCATATGTCACAATTTTTTTTTGTTTGAACGAACCATATATATTGTTGACGATCGCCTTGTCGATAGTAGTATTTTGTATGACTGATCATCGAGCATTTTGTACACCATAATTAGTTCCCGTAGAGGCCCATTTATTGTATGGATTTTTGCATACTTTTGAGTTGTTCTTCAATGCATCAATCAATGAGAGTTACAGGATAGTCCTCATCCATATCAATTTGTAACTCTTTCACTAATGCATACTCATATGTATTAAAATTGTCTAACCTGATGTGCATTCATATTTGTTGTAGTAGTATGGACACAAACCACTAAATCAATAATTGTTCACCAATGTTGTATTCTAGTTGGCTCAGCCAGTCTTCAAATATTTTATCATATTCTTGTATTGTTTCTGTTGACTTTTGAGCAATGGTTTTCAATGTTTTGGCAGCGAGATGATTTTCATTATGAGTTTTAAATAAGGACATGAACTGTTGTTTCATATGACATTTTGTTGCATTTGGAATTTTTTCTGTATAATTCATGTGCCAAGGGAGTGATTTGTTTCGAAGAGAACCAACAAACTGTTCCATTTGAAAATCCTCGCTGATGATGGTGTTTTCCTCCCATCTTGACTCACATACAAATAAATTTAGTTTTGGCTCTTCATCTCCCCAATAAAGAGGAATGTTTGAAGTTACATGCACGATATCTACAACAAATTTTTATTCTCCTGTCGGTGGTGGTGATGGTGGTGGTGTTTCACTTCCTGTAACTGAACACTTTTCATAGCTATTTTTGAAGGATGTTACTTTGGGTGCACATTCTCAGGTATTAGTGTGAAATATTCATTTTTGTCAATAATATTCTATGTGTTTGCCATTACTCTGTTGACTGTGAGAATTCAGTTTATTTCCACTGCTTTTGTCGATACCCAAGTGAAATTTCGCTCAAATTAGGATACTTCTCTTCCCTGTGATACCCACTGATCTAGTGAACTGTCTGATGCTGTAATTGGTTCGGGGTGCTCCTCCACGTTATAAGTAAAGTAGATGAAAACTATGATTGGAGAAATAGGGTTGAAAAGTGACCCAAATCCCTTCCCATTGTTGATGGATTGAAATTCGGTCAACTTCATTTCCTTCATCGTCATGTCGAATCGATACACCTACTTGGCCAGAATGTATTCCTAAATATTATTGAACAATGTATTACACTTGGGCACTCTAAGTAAGATGTGATGTGGAATGCAGAATTATAGTTTTAGGTATAGTTACTTGGAGATCTCTACCCTTCTCTATCCACGTCTTCTTCCATGGGTTAAATATCTTCATCAACGTCCTTTTCTTGTCAGTCATGACTTGATTCTAGTGGATTTTATTTTGTTTCTGTCACTCATCTTCCTTTCTTTTTGGAGTACAACAACCTGATCCCTTATTTCTTCTTTCCTCTTCCTTCTATTTTCTTGTTCGATCTTCTGGATATCCGAAATTCTTTTGTGTTTCATTGTTCAATTTTTATCATTTTTTTGTTTTGATTTTTCATTTTTGGTCATATCGTGTTCCTCCACAATAGAATTTGAGGCCAAAATATGACAGCTACCATGTTTGAAATTTGACACTAACCTGTCGGGTATTCGACACCCTCAATTGTTTTTGTCGTTGGTGGTGTAATGTCGGATAGTTGACAGCCAAATTTCCGATAGGATTTCCTACGGCACGACTGTCAGATTTCCTATGGCTAGGCCGTCAGATTTCCTACAGCAAGGCCGTTGAATTTCCTACGAAAAGGCCGTCGGATTTCCTACGGCAATGCCGTCGGATTTCCTATGGCAATGTCGTCAGATTTCCTATGGCAATGCCGTCGGATTTCCTACAACAATCTACCGTCAGAACCACAACAATTTCATCGGATTGACATGAAATCCGACAAAAAATTCCAGGAATTGAACGTCGGATAACCGACGGGATACTGTATATTAATAATAATAAAAATTATATTCAGTGGCAAGTTTAATTTGAGATATGCTATAGATATCATTGTATTTTGATATGTTTTGGTGGATGTGTTTAAGTTTTAATACATCATCAAGACCAAAGATATGTAGGTCTCTTCATTTGAAAGAGGATTCAACATAGATGGAATCTATTTAACAAAGGTGCTAATAATATAACTCAGAATCTTCTCATCATATCTTTATTCCAACCTACAACTGATCCAGGAGAAAAAGAATACAAGAGATTTATCACATGAGATCAGTTAGGTAGAGAATTTAATAGGGGCAAGCAATCAACTTTAGATAAAATTTTGAATATGACTTATACACAAACATGAGGATTAATTTCAAAAATTTTATCAATAGCCTTTGCAAAATGTGATATACCTGGGTTAGAGTATCATTCCTCTGCAATGGGGCAGCTTTTCAAAAGTGGATTTGGTATATTTGGTCTTGGACAGATATTTATCACACACACTGTTTATTTTTGGAGTTGTATCTATTTTGTCTTGCTAATTAACCTGTAAATATGGAAAAAGATTGTAAAGGAATATGTTTATATTTTTAGGCGAAGACAAGATTGGCTGATGAAAGCTTACTTTTTGTCTCTTTGGTTGGTGGATGCTTTGGAGGCGAGTTTACCTAACATTATTGTTCCAAAAATTAACCCAATTCTTAACATGTATTGATATCTTGTTTCAATTCTTACTGCTTCATGAAAGCCATCATAGGAATGCTTTGCATACACTTTTGATTTCAAAAATTTTCTAATGATTACGTGTATATAATAAAACTCCTTTTACAGTTGTGTATGTTTTTTTATTATAAAGTATTAGTTGTCGGCCATGTAATTATTCAAATTAAAATATATTTGCATCTATTGCTATCAGTAAACAACAATATTCAAGAACCAAATTTTGAGATTCATCCTCAACTTTTCTCCCACAAATTATGAATGTCTTGTATCATTACAATGGAAATCAATTTTTAAATGGTTTTGTTATGTCTATTTTAGTTATGTATTCTTGTTTTCCCATGCTTTATCTTTTTTAATGAAATTTGTACCTATCATAGTGCCTTTGCATTCTTGATTTGGAGCTCCCTATTTTTTTATTGTTATTTGTGGTTATACTAATGTAGAAGTGACCACAAAGTTGGCCAATAGGGATCGAAAGCTCTGTTTTAAAGACCTTACTTCATGGGTTTTAAAGATCTGTTTCTAACCTGGTGGTATCTTGATTTCAGTCCGGAGGAAGAGATAACAATGACCCCAATGTTGATCAGACTACCTGATCTTCCACTAATGTTCTGGGAAGAAAATAATCTCAGAGATATAGGTAACAAGTTGTGTCATTTCATTGACAGAGCTAAACCAAAGGGTAATACATGCTCCTGTGCTAGACTGTGTGGAGGTTGATATAGAGAAGAGCCTCCCAGAGGAAATCCAAATCAATATGGTTGAATGGAATCATCTTCAAGCTTTAGATTATGCAGAACTTCCTTTTAAATGTAATTTTTGTCATGAATTTGGACACTTTTCTAAGCGTAGTCTAAAGACTCAAGAAACTAAGGCACTTTTAAACTAGAAAACAAATCCTCCTAACCATAAAGAACAGAAATCATCCAAGTAAGTTCCTAACAAGAAAAGAAATAATCAACTTAATGGGTCACAACACCTGAAACATAATTAGAGAAGCAACAATAAATTTGAGGCACTCAAAATTTTAGAGGAAGTAGATAAAGGTAGCACAGAGGCAGAACCATGTATGACAACTGTGGAACCAGAATATGGATTAGAAACCCAAGTGGATTCGATGAACATAACGTCAAAGACCTCAATAGAGAGTGCAGTACAAGAAAGAATTAATGGAGATGAAGAGCCCCAATGGAGGCAAGTAAAGAAATCCATTTGGAAATGGAGAGAGTAGAGACTGAAGAGTGGGGAGAAGAGGATGAAGCAAATGATTTAGAGGAAATATAATAGAATGAATAGGTGTCTGAATCAGAAGAGGAAGATGCCCGAGAACCTTATCCTCCAAATATACTGCATTAATATAGCCTTCTGTAGCTCTGGTGAAGAAAGTGGGTGCATCTTCTCAACCACATTCCTTTGCCGATGTCTTGATGCAAGGTTTCTCACCCCCTCTAGAAAGGGGAAGAAAATCAAGACAAGAACAACAAGAAAATGAGGTAGAATCAAACATTTTCATTAGCTAACCCAAGACGTCATGTTTCTAGAGGAGGTACTCACAAAACCAATTAAGTAAACATGTTCCTTTTCTATATAGTGTTATGCGAGCGATTTGTAAGAATTTACACTTGTAAGCATGAACATTGTAGAAAAATTAAGTGTAAGGAAAAATGATGGCATCACTTCCCTTTGCTCGTTAACGAGAGGATTAACTCCATGTCTTTGAGGACAATTTTTAATTTTTTATCTCTCAGCCTCAAAGTCAAGTAACTTTCCCTGACCACAAATAACATAATGCCAAGATGAACTAAAGCCATTCAAAGCAATCTGAATGAACTCATTATCTTAGATTTATTCACCAACTGCACCAAGATTTTCTCTCAACTTTACTAACTTCATCAGGTAGCTACTACTCTACCAATCCTGCACATGTAGGTGGAAGGCCATAGTGAGCTTGTTCCTCAAGCTTATCATCCTCAGTATATTCACACTCTGGTTAAGGCACCCTCCAACAGGTGACTCTGGCAGACTAGGAATGACCATTACTGTAAACTCTATTAAACAAGCTTCAACCACTTCATTAGATCAACTAAAGTTTCTCAGCCCATGACTCTTCTCAAATCCACATTCCAAACACTGGGGAATTTCTTCTTCAATCACTGAATCCTAGACATTTGGCCCACTGAAACCCTCTGACCACTCTCTTTCCTTTAAAGCTAATCTACACGGAACTCTAGGATGCTTCGGATACACTTCCCTGATATCATGTTAAATTTATCAACCATGGTAGTCAAATCTACACTTAAATACAAATCATAACCTTGGGGAATCAGAAAGCCTTAGCTTCCATTAAATCGGTTGTAACTTAAATACAAATTCTGCTACACATACTACTAGAAATTACTAACGACAACCCATAGTAAGCATGCTCAAAAAATCTAAGTTTTACATATGCAACTCTATTTATTCATGCACTAGAAAAATAGTTAGCTACTACACTCTAAAATAATAATGGTCACGCATATAAAAAGGTCCACCTTGTACCTCATTAATGGACAAGAATAATGGTGATTACATCAAACCTAAACATGCACAATGGTGCCTACTATACTAGGTCAAAACCTACTTAACTAGTGTGCCTCCCTGCATGGATAGGGTGTCAACAAGGAGTGACTCAAGTGGAGAATATGCTAGACATGCATGCCTGCTGTCTCCTAGAGATCATCACTCTCTTAACTTGTGTGCATGCACAAATAGAACTGAACTACTAAAACTAGAAATAGCATCTAACTGGAACTAGATATGGAAATAATATCTAACTAAAGCCTAAATAATTGAAACAACATCTAACCCAGAAATAATTTACTAGCCTTCACGTCGATCCAAATGTTTTGATGTAGTGTATCAAAGCTTATTTCATGTCCTCTCCTTTGAGGGTACAATCCATGAAAATGTATAAGCTATACTATATGAGTTTACATCCTTGCCTACAGTCACCTGTAACATATCATGCCATTCCCTGCATGCATGATCATGATCATGCACAACAAGTATGGAAGCCATTGCTAAGAGACTCATGTGGATTCCACTCACCCACCCATTTCCATTTGAGAACTTAACCACATTAATTATAAAGCTAATTACCTCAGTATTCCACTAGCACATGAAGATTCCAACCAATATGACTCAGTTTTAGCTTAGCCGTGAGGGCTGAAAATGTCCCAGATCAGCTTACAATAATTTTCTGGTATGAAACTTGACCGTAGAAGGAAAGGAACCTACATGACCATACAATTATTTTAAATCACCTGGTTTTATTTTAGTTATGTAATAAGCTACGAAATTCAAATAGAATTGGAGGCTGCCCAGCGTTGGCATGGAGAGGACTGTGACTATGACAGTAAACACGACCCCAGATGTGCAGGTGCATGTACATGCGGGAGAATAGGAAATCAAGTGGCTTAACTAAATATTCCAGTTCAAGATACTTTTGACAATGAATTTCCAAATGCAACTTCAAATGAAAAAAGATATTAGTCAAACAGCAAGAGAATATCACCTTCTTTAGAGCTTGTGCAAATTGACTAGCTTGAGTATCATTATCTTCTAGCTTATTCTAGCTCTCATCAATTTTTGACAATGCATGAAGATAGACCATTAATCTCTCCTTCTTTCAATGAATTTCATCCATGTTCACCCTATAATCCTGAAATATTTCTTCAACAACAGATGAGTTAAGATCTATGAAACAAACATCAAACAAATCTTATCTTTCTACAATTTAAAATGTTTTACATAATACTTTGTACTTTTCTAGCATCCAATTACTACTAGAATAAAAATGTATTTGTCTTGACCTGCAATTGAGTGATTTCACAATGAAAACCAATAAAATGAACTAATTAAATTTCTAACCAATCATATTCAAGAAATTTATGTTGTGTTCTGAGATCTCTCTAAATATTATAAAAATTAATACTTATTTAAATTTCGCTAAGAACGGGTGGAAGGCTTGTAACCATCCTAATCATTCCCATCAACAGCGTATGTTAGGTTTAAATATAATATTGGGTAAATTAGTGAATTATATTTATGTTTAAAAAACAGGCTTTGAGAAATGCTGGGTTGAATTTGAGGGTTGAAATGACATTAAGAAACAATTTTGGGCACATATATGGACATAAAGAGAAGACCTGGGAACTCCAACATCCTCAAACATTCATTCTGGGCATAAATAAGGGCTGTTCCAACCTCCTAATCAACAATTTATAGTAGTATCATGAATTTTGGGTGCTTTTTCTCCACAAAAGGGGTGTAAACAAACCTAAACAAAAATAGATAACAAATGTAACTTCTCTTACAATAAAAATAGTTAGGTAAATGTACCTATTTAGGTAGTGCTTTATTTAACATACTATTAGGTTGTCCATATAGCTATTTCTCGAGGATGCCACTGATAATCCTTCTCCTGGAAGGAAAAAGTATGAAAATGAGTCCATGAAGAGAAAAATTAATGCCATTGCCTAGCTTTAGCTATATCTAGAGCATGCCATTGATAATCCTTACTTAGGGAAGGAGAAATTATTAAAATGAGTCCATGAATAGAATAAGTAATGGAATTGTCTAGCTTAGGGTTTAAGATGAGGAATTGCTTTTGTGCAATTAACTGGGGATGCTTTTGTGCATTTAGGGTTTCTGTATTTACTTTGTCTATGAATCTTTCTAAGATTTGTGCATTAAACATTTATATTTTCATACATCATGGAAATGGTTAGTCTCCCAAGTTCACATGGATATAGTTGGTGAATAAGACATTGC
Organism: Pseudotsuga menziesii; assembly: GCA_001517045.1. NCBI lineage: Eukaryota > Viridiplantae > Streptophyta > Pinopsida > Pinales > Pinaceae > Pseudotsuga > Pseudotsuga menziesii. The sequence continues at coordinate 105,196 of LPNX010798607.1, forward strand.
ATGCACCTCTAGACATTATATAATAAAAACAAAAAAAAACTCTTTCGACCAACTCAGTATAATCCTGTGTAAATATAATAAATAAAGTCAAGTTAAGCAGTTGTGCAAATCCTGCGATGAAATGTCATAGATATTTTATTGGATTCAATCTTGGCATTTTGTGTTGGCTTCATGGTTTTAGTTTTACTATGTTACAAATAGGTGAAAAAATGGCAATCAAATTGGTTGGAAGATATATAAATCCCTCCAAAATTGGTTCAAGATGGTTCCTTGGATGCCAAGTTATCATGATTAAAGTTACATAATATTTACATGAATAAAGGAATAAAGATTGTATTGAGAATTGGGTCATTGGAACACATAAATTTTTTAAATATTAAATGAAGTAAAGGTGAATATTATTGATCTATATAGTTTGTGGTTGGATCATTCTTATAGGGATCAAATGGTTGAGAGATAGTTATGAAATGGAAAAGAGTTTGGAAATATTTTTGTTCAACATTCCACACCAAACATATCTGTTGAAAACGAAAAGGAACTGCCCAAATTGACCTTGTAATGAAAAAGTAAGTTATCCACTACAGAGAAATGTCTAATTTACCTGGGGTACAACATAGTCTGCATGAACAGGATCCCAAAATATTGCACATGAACAGGATCCCAAACTATTGCACATGAACAATCCCAATTATCGTTTTGAATTTGAGAGATAGGAGCCCTATAACAGAAAAAACATATTATAGTGCTTTCATTAGTTTAATTATCCTTAAACATAAAACAATTAACAAGTCTAAGATTCGTATCACCATTTTCAGACAGAAACATCAGCAAACACAAAATGTATCATCCACATCAAGAGTAGATAGACAAGGAATATATCTTCATGTTTAGAAACTAGATAGATGAACCTCTATTCCATGGAACTTCAAACAATACTTAGCATAACTTGATAAAAGCGATGAATTGCAAAACTTACATTGAAGACATTATATACAAAAAGGAAATAAAAAATACCTTCTCCATTTACCATAAATAATATTCTTCTTTTCCTTTTGACCATCTGGACATAGCTGCCCTTCATAATAAAGAATAGCTTGGTATTGAAGCCAATTTTCTTTAGAACCAAATGATAGAGAATTTGCAGGTTTCCAAACTTTTGGCCAAACACACTACAGTACAAGTTATCATTATAACTGAATATTTTTCACATGAAATATTTCCATTTGCAATCAAGTGATAACACCCCCTGCAATTTCAAATATGGAATTTTAAAATATAAAATATCACATACATCATTCCATCAATAGACCTTACATTTTCCATGTTATGTTTTGTATGCTCTTGTTCAAGAATCTCTGCCTCCAGAGAAATCGGTTGTCCCATAAATTTTTTTTTTTTAGAACTGAAATAAAAAAGAGCAATCTGAGACAAAGTTGCCTTCTAGTATATTCATGATTTGAAACTAAAATGCATGAAATCCAGAAAAAATATAATGTATGTGCTTGGATGTAATGTGTATACACATGCATACAATATACATGTAATCAAACTACAAAACAAACTAGGATTGTTGGAAAGCACACACGAATAGATAATAAGTCCATCTGCAGAAAGAATGTCTTTATGGAAGTCAATTTGCAGAGGATAAAATGAATAAAAATTTTAATCAGACGTTTTGTTTTCCAGCTTGAAAAATAGTCTCACTGTTTATAACAATTAACACCAGTAAAAATAAAAAAATTCCAATTCCTCATTAGGGTTAAAAGGAATGACAGTTCTACGTTTACATTTGGTTTTTGGCCTATGCTAAGGCCATTCTTGATTAACCCCAAAGTTATTACGGACAATAAAGGATTCCCAATTATCCCCAAGCCAAGACAACCTATGGTGGATGAGAATATTAACCAAAACATGATGAAATAAATTCCTATCTCTATTAGTTGTGTTGTTTTGAAATGAATATGCCATCTTTTGCAAACTACTGATAAGATAAAAAGGCATATTGAACGCTTTCCTCTTGAAAATCAGCAATAACCTAAGATACTAATAATGTATCTGAGAAAATGCCCTTAGCAAGTCACATACCTCATGAGACCAGAATACTTTTGCAAAAAGGTGTTCGGGTACACAGGGTACTCCTAGAAGACCGAACACCTTGAGCAACTGCTTCACACAAATAGATCACAGATCAACACACCTATGTTTTCCACATGGTTAAAACCCTTAAGAGGGAAATATTCCATGGCCCCAGCCAAATAGCTACTTGGAGCAATTTATTATGCAAAAGAAATAAAGTTACATGAGCTTCTCATAATCGATCAACTAGGCAAGGACCCTCTATGCTCTTTAAATAGAGATAATAGACCAATCAGGTTTTAAGCCATAGATCAATGGTAGGTATGATCTAAGAGAAGTTGAACCATCATATCACTCTATGTCTATAACATATCGTGATAGTCATATTAGAATATTTACAAATGCATACTAATGCATACTAAAGAAACACATTTTTACCTAACGGATATATTACACAAGTTGATCTTAACTAACTCCTAAGTGTCTAAATATCCTAACATCCCCCTTAAGAACAACTTGGGATAGGATTGAAGGATTTACAAAAGTGACACTATTAGGAGAAGGAAGGAGGCATTAGAGCCTGTCCCCCCTTAAGGACACATTCCTGAACTCCTAACATAGACCAAAGTTTAGAAAACTTCTCTTCTGTAAGAGACTTGGTGAAGATGTCTACAACTTGATCATCTGTAGGGAAATAGAGCAATTCAATAACATGATCATGAACAAGATTTCTGATGAAGTGCATGTTCAGATCAATGTGTTTGCTGTGCTGATGTAAAACTGGATCTTTGGCAAGCTTGATGGCACTTTTATTGTTGCACCAAAGTGGAGTAGGTTGTTGCTGCTCGAATCCAAACTCTGAAAGGATCTTCCAAAGCCATAAATCTTCCCAATCGGCATTAACTATAGCTCGATATTCTGCTTCTGCTAAAGAAAGAGCAAGAGCTTGTTGTTTCTTACAAGCCCAAGTGACAGGTCCAGATCCCATACTGAAAACATAACCTGTAGTAGAATTTCGATCATCAAGATTGTCGGCCCAATCTGAATTAGTGAAAGCAACCAACAAAGGTTCCCCCCCTGTACTGTAATGAATCCCAAACTAGATTGTACCTCGAATATATCAAAGTATTCTTTTTTCTACTTTCCAGTGACTTTCATGAGGAGTTTGCATATAACGGGAAACACAACCAATGGAAAAGGAAAGGTCAGGATAGGAATGAGTCAAGTATAAAATACTACCAACAAGTGGACGATACAAGGTGGCATCTACTTCAGGGGAAGTACAAGTGGCAGAAAGTTTGACTCCAGACTGGAAGAGAGAAGGGGTTGATTTACAATCTTCCATGTGGAAGCGACGAAGAAGGTCACAAGCATACTTAGACTAGGAAATAAAGATTCCTTCTTTGGTTTGCAAGACTTGGAGGCCAAGAAAATAATGCAAATGTCCTAAGTCTGACATTTCAAAATTTTGCTTAAGACTAGATTTCTCATGGGTTATAAGTTTAGGGTGACTACCAGTAAGGATAAGATCATCAACATAAAGAACAAGTATGATGAGATGGTTTCCTACTTTCTTGGTATAGACATTGGGGTCAGAATGACATCTAGAAAAACCAGTTTCAAGGAGAAAGCTATCCATTTTGGCATACCAAGCTCTAGGAGCTTGCTTAAGGCCATATAAGGATTTCTTAAGGAGACAAACAAGGCTAGAGTTATTCTGAACATATCTAGGAGGTTGTTCCATGTAAATTTCCTCATGTAAATCACCATGTAAGAAGGTAGAATTAACATCCATTTGATGGACTTCCCAGTTATTTAAGTCTGCAAGGGAAAGAATAAGGCGGATGGAGTTCATTTTTGCTATAGGGGCAAAGGTTTCATTATAGTCAATCCCTTCAACATGGGAAAAAACTTTGGCAACTAACCTTGCCTTAAGTATTTCAACACTTCCATCTGATGCATACTTAGTTCTATAGACCCATTTACATGTGACAAGTTTTCTTCCTTTTGGAAGAGGAACAAGATCCCAAGTATCGTTCACCATTAAGGAACGATATTCTTCATCCATAGCTGCATCCCAATCTGGATTTCTTGAAGCTTCTGCAAAAGTTTTTGGATCATGATTCTCAAAAACTTGAGCCAAAATAGAAGATTCTCGCTAAAACTGAGAACGTGTTCGACGTTGATCTCTAGGATCACCAACTACTTCACATTTTAAACAGACCCATCGAGGAAGTATTGGTGCTGGTGAAATTGGAGGAACATGAGCAGGTAGAGGTGGATTTTCTTCCTCACTGTGATCATCAGAAACTGGAGTTACAAACCTATCAAGGAAGCTGGAAGAAGAAGGAACAATCATCGAATTAGGCTCCCAGGCCAAAGATGGCACACTCGCCAAGTTAGGCTCGCAGGCCAAGAGATTTTCATCAAATTTAACATCTCTTCTAATGATTATATCACGTGAATGGGGCTGAAGAAGTCTATAACCTTTTACATCTTCAGAATATCCAACAAATATGCACTTTTCAGTTTTAGGCTGCAATGCTTTCCATTTTTCATCTAAAATGTGAGCCCATGCTTCACAACCAAACACATGAAAGTGACTTACATCTGGTTTAATTTTACTCCATGCTTCTTCTGGTGTTATACCTTGAAAAACTTTAGTGGGTGTGTGATTAACTATGTAATTTGCACAATTTATGGCCTCATCCCAATATTGAAGACTTAGTCCCTTAGATTGGATCATACAATTAGCTATTTCTTTTAAAGTGCAGTTCTTCCATTCACCTACACCATTTTGTTGTGGTGTATATGGAACAGTGTGTTGTTGTTGGATTCCTTGTTTAGTGAATAAAGTAGTGAACTTGTTGTTAACATATTCTTCTCCATTGTCAGATCTTAACTTAATAATTTGATAACAAGATTGTTTTTCAACAAGGGCCTTATAGGCCAAGAACATGTTAAATAATTCGCTCTTAAGTTTTAGGAAGTAAACCCAAGTGCGTCTAGAGTAGTCATCACTAAAAGTTAAGAAATATTTGAAACCAGAAAATGATGCAGATGGAAGAGGACCACACAAGTCACTATGCACAAGCTCCAAAGGAACCGAGGCATGCCAAGAGGCACATTTGTCAAAACTGTCTCATTGATGTTTTATGAGTACACAACCAGAAAAAACACCATCCTAGCAAGATACCATCAAAAGACCAGTCACCATATTGTCTTTACATAGTTGTTGCAATGAGCGATAATTTAATTGACCAAATCACTCATGCCAAAGTTTTCTCAAGTTATCACTATGAGCAACAAAAGATGAAGGAAAAGGGGATGACCCAAAGTTGTTAAATTTTTACAACCTAGTAATATCATCAACAGTTCTAGTAACAAGGACATTTTGAGGATTTTTAAAATCCTTGATTACAACTTGGTGAGGTGTAAATGTCATAGATGTACCTTCACCTGAATGAGTAATTTGATAGACTGATAACAAATTGCAGGAAATTTTTGGAACACATACTACATCACTGAAATGACCATTTTCTACTGGAACTGTTCCAGATCCTACAACACTTAGAGATCTATCATCACCAACAAATATTTGTTTGGTGTTATATTCATGCATAGTAGAAAATATGGCTTGATCCTTAGCCATATGATAAGATGCTCCAGAATCAATGAGCCATTCATTTGAAGTAGAAGAAGAAGATGGAGTATACGAGTAACCAGAAGCACAAAGTGCATGTCCATGAGAGTTAGATTCTAAAGACGAATCTATGCTGATGTAGTGCTTCTTCATTGCTGCTTCCAAGGCTGCAATCTTCTTGAAACACTTAGATTCATCATGATTATCTTTCCCACAAAAATTGCAATGACACTCAGTCTTATTTCCTTTTTGCTTGGATCCTTTGTCATTTTTTAAAGAAGGAGTTGACTGAGAGGGTTTGGGACCATTGTTGTTTGGCTTATTATTGTGAAAATTCTATTTCTTGGGAGGCTTGGACTTTTCTTTCTGTTGGGACAATAAGGATTTCTCAGATGTATCTGCATTCCTAATTATTCCAAGATGAATGAGATTATCTTGCTCTCTAATTAAGGAATCACAAAAGGATTCAAGACTAGGCTCTTGATAGCTAGCTGCAGTCAAGGATTATTTCATGGAGTAGAATGTAGATACAAAAATAGAATATGCAGGTCCTAGTTTGGAAAGAATATGATAAATACATTATTTGTATTCTTTCTTAATCTTGCATTCTGCACATAAGAGTCTAAGAGTTTTATACTTAGATAAATAGTCTTCAAATCCATGAAAAATCATTTGGATTCAAGGAAAGCAACTCATTCTCAAGTTGATGACCCCGAATTTCATTATGTTTACCAAACACAGATTCCAACTTTTCCCAAGATTTATCAGGTTCATCAATGCCAAATATGTGGAATCACAAATCAGTAGAGATTGACATCCCAATCAATCCATGAGATCCATCACATATATTTGCCCATTCAATTTTTTTTATCATCATCAGTGGGTTCTGTTTCTTTCCCTAAGGTTATCCTAAAAATTCCCCTACTTCGTAGAACATCCTCCATACAAGATTTCCATGAGAAATAGTTAGAACTTGTAAGTATAATATCACAAGGGGTGGCCGTATTGTAAAATAATGGCTGAAAAAATAGAAACTAACCATATGGTTGCAAAGAGCTCGAAAAAATATGCCGTTTTTAAAAAAACGGCACTGAAAATTGATTCTGGATGATGAAGTTATGCTTGATCAAAGAAAATGTTGAAGATGTCCCCAATTGTGACGTTGTAGATATTAACTTGACCAACTAAAAAAAAGAACCCCCCTCTTCCCAAAATTAACCTTTGAGAATCACTTTACAATAAAGTTGCTTTGAAGTGAATCACTTTTGTAGAATAAGTGAGGTTCACTTTTACAATAATTTTACTTTTAAATAGTGCGGCAATAAATTAAAAGACTTAACTGACTCTCTTTTTATTTTATTTTATTTATGTGAGATGCACTTTTACAATAAAGTAACTTGAAATGCACTTTTACAATAAAGTAACTTGAAAATAGAAATTGCATGTACTAAAAAGTAGCTTAATAAGACTTGAACTCAAGACCTATTAAGGAATAAAGCAACTTTGGACCAAGTGAGCTAAGTTTAAAAGGTACGTAAAAGTATGGAAAGAGGAAGGGGGATTTTTTTTTTTACTCTTCTCTCTCATTCTCCATGCTTGCTTTCTTTTCCTGCAAATCACAAAAACAAAGAAACACAAAAACAAAACAAAAAATTTCCACACAATGGGGTTCGATCTTGGTTAGCTTACCCAAAAAGTCTATGTTTTCAAGTTTTATCGCTGTTTTTGATTTTCAATGATCGCACAAGGTGCATGGAAAAGAGCATACGTAGCCGAGAAGACAAGAAAAAAAAAATCCCTCACTGTTTCTAATTCACCGCGATCACGCAAAGTGCACGGCAAAGAGCATACATAGCCAGGGAAGGCAACAATCCAAGACTAAAGCAAAAAAATATCTAATAATAAAACTGATAAAATATGAGAGATTAAAAAAAAAACAAATCCGTCACTGGAACATTATACCTTCAGATTTGTCGAAATGGGTGTTTCTGGAACAAATGGAAATGGTTTTTAGTGAAACAAAAAATATTTCCCAATGGAAACGACACTCTATATGCAATGGAACAACTCCCATAAGTAAAAAATGCATAGAAAATCCAAAACCAGAAACCCTTTCAAAGTTTCGGCAACACTGGTTCCAGATCTAGATCAAAACCGAAAGCGACTCTTCATAAAATCTCTGATACCATGTTTGGGTACACATGGTACTGCCAAAATACTGAACACATTGAGCAACCACTTCACACAAATATATCACATATCAACACACCAATGTTTGTCACGTGGTTAAAACCCTTAAGAGGGAAATAGTCCATGGCCCCAGCCAAATAGCTACTTGGAGCAATTTATTATGCAAAAGAAAAAAAGTTACATGAGCTTCTCATAATCAATCAGCTATCCAAGGACCCTCTATGCTCTCTAAATATAGATCATAGACCAATCGAATGTTAAGACACAGATCAATGGTAGGTATGATCTAAGAGAAGTTGAACCGTCAGATCACTCTATGTCTAGAACATATCGTGACCGTTGGATTAGAATATTTACAAATGCATACTAATGCATACTAAAGAAACACACTTTTACCTAATGGATATATTACACAAGTTGATCTTAACTAAATCCTAAGTGTCTAAATATCCTAACAAAAGGGCATCCACCCAGCTTTCGTTATAGGCTCCACACATTCACCATATGCATCAAGATACTCAACTAAACAGAGTTCAAGTTGAACCACCGGTGCCATGAGAGAAAAGGAGGGTCTACACTTTACAGGGAACATACAAAACCCCTCTTCTTTCTGATATCTTCGACTTTATAAAACCCCTCTCCAAGCACTTATCCATTCTCATATTCCTCCTCTCCTTGATATTCTTCATCCATCCCTCTTCTTTCTGATATCTTCAACTTTATAAAACCCCTCTCCAAGAACTTGTCCATTCTCATATTCCTCCTCTACTTGATCTTATCTGTCTTCTTCTTCCAACTGCTATTCTTTGTGTTCATGTTCCTCCCCTTGGGTTTTGTTGGTTTATTCATCCTCCTCCATGCCCTGTCTTGACCCTCTTCTTGCTGCTCGACTTCATTGAGTTGTGGCTGCTGCTACCCACACAAATTTTTTTGGTCAACTCCTCTATTATTGTTGTGCCCTTAAACTGATGACATATTTCCAAGTACTAAAACCGCCTACATGACGATGCGATTGTAACGAAACTGTGGCCTTGAACCCCTCTATAGAGAGGAATTCTTAATTCTTGTAACATACTACAGGAAGCAAGAAGTGATAAACCATGATCCGTTATCTTTATTGAAGCTAATTTTAAATGAGACAACTTACAGCAGTGGGGAGCAAGAAATTATTGATTGGGTTCTTTGTTTCACGAAGAAATATTGTGTCTGGACGGTTGTGGTTATATATATATATATTTTCCCTAGTGTCAGAAATCTCACACCCTAGTGACGGAATAACCCTAGTGTAGGAATAGCCCTAGTGTCTAAATCCTACACCCTAGTGTCAAAAATTTGATGGTGCTAAGATAATTTAAAAGGTTCACTACTTTTCATCGTTACTGTCCGACACATACGTACGATAAATCGGATGTTGTCGGATTTTGTTGTCAGATTTCAGGTTCAAATCCTGTTGTGCTCATTGGTCAATGGTTATTCATCTACTTTATCATAACCTAGTCAACCACAGAACCAATGTTGTAATCAAATAGCTTGCATAGTTACCAACGATACATATTATAGATTTACATAAGCAATGATATAGACAAGAGAAAAGGAGTGGTATCTAGAATAATAAGTACTTATATTACTCAATAACACATAAAAGTTTCATACATCCAACCGAACCAATTATTTATCTGTCTCTATATCCTATATATAATATTTATGAGTGGTTACATAACTACATGTTGGTTCAACTAACTAACATGACCTATGAGGTCAACATAATCTATTATTTACAATTAGTCAACTAGAGAACCTAGTTTTCTAGCTGACTTAGGCTCCTCCAATACTCCATCTACCTCCCTCTCTCTCTCCATCTCTCTCTCTCCCCCCCTCTCTCTCCCTTCCACTCTCTCTCTCTCTCTCTCTATCTCTCTCTCTCTCTCTCTACCTCCCTGCAACTGAACCAATTCTTTATCCATCTCTGAATCCTATATATAATATATACGAGTGGTTACATAACTATCTGTCAGTTCAACTAATGGACACGGCCTATGAGGTAGACATAATCTATTGCTTACAATTAGTTGAATCAAGGACCTAGTCAATGATCCAACTTAGCCCCCTCCAACGCTCCCTCTCTCTCTCCCTCGC
>LPNX010798607.1:124524-170189 GCA_001517045.1 Pseudotsuga menziesii
TGTATGTATAGATCTTAGCATATATAAAAACATTTCAAGGATTGATAATTGATGTCTTTGACTAAGAGGAAGGAGCAACTCACATTGAATGAGATTTCGTGTTATCAAGTTTATAGGTTTTAATGATTATATGTTTTTGAAAACAAGGATTACTTATTATGTATTAGTTTTTATATGGTTCAAGGGTTATATGGGTTATGGGTTTACACTAGGATTCTAAAGGATTAAAGAGGGGTTAGGATTTTAAAAGGTTTTAAGGTTATGAGTTAAAATTTAGAATCCTTAAGTGTTATAAATGTTAGCAGTTATATAGGTGTGGGATTAGAGGATGGGTATTATTCCTCCTAAAAGTTAAGACTATAATATCTATAAAAGATAAAGATGGTATCTATTAGGGTTTAGGTTTAAGTGTCAATAATTAGGGGATATAAGTGTTAAAGACTATATTATAAGGGTCAATTAATTTGTATGTTAGTTAGAGAGTTTAAGTAATATTTTTATAAGGGTTGTAAATGTCGTGGTTATACAGGTCAAGGTTTATAGATGTTATATAATTAAATGGTTTTATGTTTTAGGTTTATGTTTGATAATAATGATGTAAATTTCCTTAGATTATGTAGATTAATGTTGTCTACATTCATAATATTATGAACTAAAAGCTAAACTTACAATTTATCCAAATTTTAAAGATTAATCATTACTTAAACTAAAATTATAAAAGTTAATAGTAAAAATCACATATTATTATTTACAACCAAAGCTTTGAGCAAGTAGCTCCAATTAAACTCTATATCTCATTAAAGGTAGTGATATTTTCTTATTTTATAATGGTAATAATTAATGCTCTTTTTGTAATAACTTATTTAAATTTTTGCAAGCCTTTTTAACAAGAGCAAGTCATTATCTATTCATTTTGTATGATTTAACAAAAAATAGAGTGCATTTAACAAAAATAAGTGCAATGGAAAGGGTGAGACAAGATTGTGGTATTGAAGACACTAATTCTCACATAAACACGCGTTGTAGGAGAAGTTCCTTCATAAATTGGGCATTTGAAAAAAACTCAATAGCTCGCTCAGATGAAAATGATTCAATTCTTAATTGTTGATTCTGGTATATAAATAGTTGTCCATTTCTTTTATAGTTAGATAAATATTTTTTTAATTTCTTTTATATACTTTAATTTTTAATTTATTTTAATTAAATTAATAAATATTTATATTTTATAATTTAGGGTTGGAATTGAATATTTTATTTCATATGCAGTTATGGATAACTTAACTTCTAACCTACAACTAATACAATTAGCTTAACTCATATTCTATTCTAAATCAGAGATTACTTAGTTAATCATTTTTTAGTAAAACAAATATGATTCATGTAATTTTTACTAAATTCTATTTATAATAAATTTATTTTAACATATTTACATTATTTTTAATAGATATATTAGAAATAAATCGATTCTCAAATTCAGTATGTTGACTTATTCTATCTATGCTCCAAATTACCATTTACCATTCGTGTAATATTTCATGGATTGCCGGTCAAATTTCCTTTTTATGTATCAAAATAAGTGTATGAGGTTTTAATGGCTTAAACCTTAGTCAAGTTTGAACTCTGTGGAACGGAAGCTTTTATGTTTTAGTTGTTGAAATTATTCCTCAAATCAATTTCGAAAATATATTTGTCTCATTTTACAATCTATAAAAAACATATTTGTTATCCTATTCCAAATATTAAAATATAAATATTTATATTATTCTTATACACTAAGAGATTAATTGTCCTAAAAGTGATTGAAAGATACAATATCAGAATGCTCGAACATGAATCTGCTCACTTTCTTGTTCTTGTTCCAATTCAAGCTTAATAGCTCTCTTATAATATACTCCAGTTTTCTAGTTTCTCAATTTCAAGCTTAATGTTTTTTCTAGTTTTCTAGATATTTTGATAATGTCTCAGATCTCGGCAATACTTAAGGCTGGAAAAATAGTTTCCAGTTGTGTTTTTTTTGTTTTTTCTTAATATGTGATCTCCAGTTAGAAATTGCAAAGATAAGTTTACGATATGTAACGAAAAAGAACCTCCAATTCTGATAAGGAAATGTATTTATGAACTTAGTATGTGGCGATTTTAAATAAATACATAAAACAATATGCTATTTTATCAATATTTTTAAGGAAAATATCTTCAACAGTTATAAGTATTTTGAAAATAAAATAAAAAAATTAAACAATGAATTAATCGTGAAAATGCATTACATTACATTACAATATAACTCGCATGGAGAATCGTGAAAATGCACAAAGGATTTTCAACGGATATCACAATCATGAAACAGCACAAGATATCATCGATGGTTTCTATTTTGAAAAAGCTCAATGTATCTTCAACGGATATCACAATGATGAAAAAGTACAAGATATCTTGAACGGATACCACAATCATGAAAAAGCACAAAATATCTTCAACGGATACCGCAATCATTTAAAAACCATAAGATAGCTTCGACGGTTTCTATTTTGAAAATGCACAAAATATCTTCAACGGACACCACAATCATGAAAAAGCACAAGATATCTTCAACGGTTATCAAGATGTTGAAAAAGAAAAATAATTGATACAATTGTGAAGAATTTTGAAACATAAAAATAAATAGACCAAAACTCAAATTATTTTAGATAATTTACTCATTACTCAATTTTAATTTTTTTAGGTAATTTTCGCTCACAGTGCTAAAATGAACCCTCCAAAGAATTTTGACCATGGGAGTTCTGAATTTTGACTTATAATAATTGCGCAGGGTAATAACTTCATTGCGAATAGATTACGAGAGTAAGTTTATTTAAAAAAAATATATCGCTTTATTATATAGGGAAAAGCTTATTATATATATAAAGCTTTGGTCACTTGTGACACATAAAACTGGTAATCTAAATGGTCTGAATGAAAGTATATTAACGGTTTTAATTATAGGTTCCAATTATATAATTTTCATCGATACATAAAAGGTATTATCTATGAATAAAATTATTTTAATAAGACATATTTTTTAATATTTGTATTATTAAAGATAAAAATAATTTTGAGTATGTGTTTTAAATTATACTTTTTATAAATATATAAAACGTAGCTTCAAAATTTTCATATTTATATTTTTAAATTAAATTATTTAAATTCTATATATCCATGATTGTTATTTATTTTTGAATAAACGTTTATAAATAATTTTTTTAATAAAAGTATATATATAAATAATTTTATTTTATTTAAAATGAGTTTTTTTTTTATAAATGTTTTATATTTAAAAAAATATTATTGAAATTTTTAATGAACCTATTATTATTAAAAGGGACCAAAGTGAATTAAATAAATGTTAGCAGATAAATCATCTTAGAAATATGAATCATATCCATATAGATTTCTTTTGTCACTCAGGTTGACATTGTAATTATTTTTTAAATAAAGATTTTATATGTTTATTTGGATAAATATATAATCACAATTCATCGTAAATCATCATATATATGAATACTTGTCATAATTCATTTTTATAGATTTGAGTCACATTATTCTTTGCATCACTTTGATGTCTTCCATTTTTTCTAGATAGTTCTTCTTTTCTAGGAATACATGCATATTTGGGTCTCTTGTGTTTCTCAGCATGTCCCATTGGCTCTTTTTTCTTTCTATTTATCTTCATTGAATTTGTTTCAATATAATGCCTCCAAATAATGTGATAATACACTAGAAAAAGCTTAATTGATTAGAATTTTGATGGCTTTTGCACAAAATTATTATGCAATTATTTTATAGGGATTTGTAATTCACGGAAGAGGGTTCTTTAGTGACTATACTTTTGAAGGTTTTTGAAAACTTATTCTGCAATTATTTTATACGAATTTGTAGTACATGGAAGAGAGTGAATGTCAATGGGATGGTGCTAGCTAATGAAGGTCTCTTTTGATGCATTAGATGCAATAGAAAACTAAAAATGCAGACATTCATCAACTTACATGGATATTTTGAGATACTTACACAATAAATCTTTCCTATTAAAAATGTTCTTAAATCATTTTTCACAAACGCTTTTTTTTAGAGGGTGGAGGTGGGGGGGAAATTATAAGGTATATATATGTTTTGTGGGTGCAAAATTTGAGTTCCTAAGTGATGGAATCAACCTATGAAAATTTGTAAACATTTAGAGAACAACTAGTACTATTGCAGTGTTATTTCTCAAAAAAAAAATTATTAATTTTATTTTAATTATATAAGTGATTAAACCTTGAAAACAATGCGGAAGTGTGGGTGCACCATTTCAATGTCTTAGTGAAATGATAATGAAACAATTATTTTTCAAACTCCTTTAGTGCACCATACAATATTTTTTTTAAATGCTTAAGAAACTGAACAATTAAAAACGAAACACTAACAATGTGTTTTTTGAGTCGAGGAGTCATGACACAACAACAATAAGAGAAAAATTGAGAAAACATATTATTTTTACAAATTACATATTTGGAATCTATAGAAAACATTCTATCTATATGTAATTTTTCATAAAAAATGATGGTGTGTAGCATATTATAACCAACGGTTAAACACATGCATATTGAAAATATGGTTGGAATGAGAATAGACATGGTGTTAAAGCATCATACAATATAATACCATGGTCACATACACCTAGTACACATTTTAATTTGTTTTTTAGTTATGTCATATGGTCCAAGCCTTGGTTATGTTGGTCTAGAAAGGTAGTTGTGTGATTTTTACTCATTAATGCACCAAAGCGACCACACTTGACTATTTTGGAGACACATACACCCTCATTTACGATTGTTCAGTCCTTAGTGCAATCCCACTCCTTAAAACAAGGAAACCATTTTATTAGAGGCGCCCATGCATGGTATATGGGTGTTTTTGTCTCTTTTGCACCATTTATTGCTGCCTAGAGCCACTCCCACTCACCCATGCACTCCACCACTCCTATCCTACCCTCATTTATGTCCTAGAATTCTTCAATCACATTTACATGTCCATTCACGGCCATTTGATGTGGTTTTAGAGATGATTGGTCCACCCAGGGGGGTTTGAGGTCCAATCTAAGCCTGCCACATGTATGCATCCAATTTTCCTCCAAAGGATAAAAATTTTCTCCTATTATATTATAAGCATGTTCCAGACATATTTACATGTTGGAAAGTAATAGAAACTTTAGTTATTGGCACCATTTCTATGTGTTAATTTCACTCTATTCATTGTTTTTTTGCATAATTTGTGAATATATTGAGTTTTGAGGATTACGTTAGCTCCTATATATTTATATGAATAATATTTTCACATGGTAGCAGATCTTTTTGTATCTACAAATTGAATTCAGAGAGTTTGAGTTTCTATCTAGGGTCTCTTCCTGAAAAATTCAAGTCTTTGCATTGCAAGTAGTTCTAGTGTATTTTTCACTTAGTGCACAAGAATAAATGGAAAATAGTATTTTTTTTACTACCCCATTCAGTTATTTTTTATTGAAGGCCAAAATGGTGATACAACTGAGGTCAAAAGGGCTTTATAGAGTAACCATGGGGATTGAGACCGAGCTTAACTCTGCTATGGAAATATTGAAGTACTTCAATAGGTTGGATGAGGAAGTTGGGATTCTTTGTCTCATTTTTTAAAAATATATCATCTTCCATTTAGAGAGTATTACCACACCCAATGAATTCTGGCTCCTAAGGGAATGTGCTCTTGTCACATTCTCTTATTTGCTTCCTTACTCCTAAGGGAATGCGCTCTTGTCACATGCCAATGAGACCAGCAAGTTGTGGCATGAGAGGTTTGGACACCTCAATTACATGTAAATTCAAAAACTAAGAAAGGAATGCATGGTTGAATGGATTCCTAAAATCAAGTTTTCAAAAGGAACTTGTAAAGGGTGCATAGTGGGGAAACATATTGAGCATAAATATGATAAAGGAAAGGAAGGGAGGGTTTTCCAAGTGCTTGATTTGATATAATGGGGCCTCTTCCCATACCCTCATATGGAAATTCTAGGTATGTGTCGACTTTCATAGATAATTTCTCAAGGTACTGCTGGGAGTATTTTCTCAAGCAAAAAATTGAAGTTTTTTATACTTTCAAAGTGTTCAAATATTTTGTTGAGAATATGTGGGAATAAAATCGAGGTTATTAGGAATGAAAATGGAAAGGAGTATGTCAATAATAACGTGTAGTAGCTATGTGAATAATGTGGCATCGATATGTAACATTATGTTCCCTACACACCACAACAAAATGGTTTTGCATAGCACAAGACCAAGGCTCTCAAGGAGATGGATACATGCATGATGGAGGCTGAGGATTTGTCTCCTAAGATATGGGTTAAAGCCATAAATTGTGTTGCATATGTTCAAAACATAATGCAACACAAAGTATTGGAAGTTTAAAATCCATTTGATGTTTGGAGTGGTCACAAACCCAATGTTTCTCATTTCATGGTTTTTGGATCAAAGGATTGGATAAAATTCCTCCCAAGAAGAGAAAGGCCTTGCAACCTCATAGAAAATACATTATGGATAGATATGTTGAATATGAAAATGGATACAAGCTCTTTGATCCCTCATCTTAGAAAAATTTTATTGAAAGGAGTGTCATGGGGGGTTCACTAGCGAGACATTATCATACATGCCCACTCATATTAGGGGTTTGAATACTCCTAAAAACATCAAAATTATATTTATTTGTATTAAGAGGTCAAGGGGGGTTTTTAATTTGACATAATACTAGAAATATTTGGGTTTTTTGTCATATTTTTGTCATTTAAGCTAGCATTATCTTAGGATCTTATCTAAAAGAATAACATGCACAGCAATAAAACATAAGAGACAAGAGACACAAAGAATTTTCCTCTGGGAAACCATAAAGGAGAAAACCTTGCAACTTCCTCAGACATAGCTCATCACCAATGGAAGCAGTAAAACCCAAAAACATAAAGATGATCTCCAATAGCCTTTTCTCTCTCTCTCTCTCTCACTTGAGAGAGCTTCTCCTCTCTCACTCATGCACCCCAATGAGTGAGTGTGTGTGTGATAAATAGAGAGTATCACTCTCTATTTATATTCTTTCATTCACTTAATGTCCACTTCAACATGTTGGCCCCACTTAACAATTACTTACTAGGGCCAACATCTCTAGGAGAGTCTAATAACCCTAGTGCCCCACAACTGTGGGGAACTTTCCCTCTGATCAACAAGGAGGGTTAACCTTGACACAATTGTGGGGACTATTTCCCCGACTTACAATGGAGGGTTAACCTCAATGACTTTACATGACTTGTTTACATTACTGAATCTCCCGATTGGAACATCGGGGCATGACATGACTCAATTACATTATAGATACTTCCCAAAATAAACATCAGGGTAAAATACATAAGATATACAAGTGAATACATTCCTAAAGTTACAATTACATCAACACTCCCTCTTAACTAGGAAGGTATTCTCTCAAGACAATTTATCAGCACAATTCTTCTTCTCTGTATCATCTGGATCATCAACAAGTCTTCTTCGTCTTCAATTCATATTCATCTTCAAGTAATCTTCATCGTCAAGTCATATTCATTTTCAATTCATCTTCATCAAGTCTGGATCATCACTTGATCTGGAGCATCACTGGATCATCATCAAGTCTGGATCAAGTCTGGATCATCATTGGATCATCATCAAAACTGGATCATCACTGGATCATCATCATCATCACTACTTCAACTATCTAAATCAAATGGTTTTATCTCTTCATTCTTCTCATCACAGGAAGTTCCACAGAGCCAGCCCTTTTTCATGTTGGTTGTAGGTCTAGCCTCCATGTAGGTCTTCTTTAGCGCTTATATCTGACCCTCAGTTAGAATGGCCTACCCTACACTTGCATCTGACCATGCAAGGAGCACATCCAACATACATGTTAGAAAGGCATGCCCAGCACTCACATCCGACCATGAGAGGAACCAATAAAGTCATCTATGTCAGAAAGGCCCAGCACTCACATCTGACCATGAGAGGAACCAATCCAACATTCATGTCAGAAAGGCTATGGACTTACAGTCAACCATGTGAGGAACCAATCCAACATACATGTTGAAAGGGATCTGCACTTACATTCGACCATGTGAGGAACCAATCCAAACTACATGTCGAAAGGGATCTGCACTTACATCTGCCCATGCAAGGAAACAATCCAACATACATGTTAGAAGGGCTCTGTACTTACATCTGATCATGTAGAAACCAATCCCATAGTCACATCAGAATGGCTCTCATCCACAAGTTGAGGATTTCTGGTAACTGACCAAGTGCCTCTATTCAAAAAATGCCATTCAACACTTATATTTGATCATATAGGAACCAATCCTATAATCACCTCAAAATGGCTCTCATCCCTAGGCTGAGGATTCATGGTAACTGACTAGGTGCCTTCATTTAGAGAATGGAATTCAACACTTACATCTGATCATGTAGGAACCAATCCTACAGTCACATCAGAATGAATCATCACTTATGTTCGACATGCGAGGAACCAATCCTCTCATCATGACATAATGGCTCATCCCTTACATCTGACCATGGAAGGAACCAATCTCCTCACCATGTCATAATGGCTCACAGACTCATCACTTTACCTTGGAAGGAACCTCGATCTGGAGAACACCAAGCTTCTCCCTGAAGTACTCAAACTTCATTCTGGCCAATGGCTTGGTCAACACATCAGCTATGTGTTCATCCATCACAACATAGTGGAGCTTCACTACTCCTCTCTTCACCATATCCCTGATATAGTGATATTTGATCTCGATATGCTTTCTACTTGTCATGGAACATCAGGTTCTCCGACAACTTCACACAACTCTAGCTGTTGCAATATATACAAGTAGAATTTAACTCGATATCAAACAAATCAGACAGTAACTTCCTCAGCCATACTGCCTCACAACTAGCTGAACAAGCTGTGACATACTCTACTTCAGTTGTACTCAGTGCCACACAGTATTGCTTCCTTCTAAACTAAGAGATCACACCTGATCCCATATTGAAGCAACACCCTGAGGTGATCTTTCTATCGATGGCACTACCTGCCCAATCTAAAGCAACATAACCTTCCAGGTTAATATTCTGATCCACCTCACACTTGAGCCCATACTCAACTGTACCCTTCAGGTACCTTACTGCATGCTTTGCAACAATCAGGTGAACATGTCTCAATGTGTTCACAACAAAGCAAGTATCTGGTCTTGTATCCATTAGGTATATCAAGGAACAAATAATCTAACGATACATCATGGAATCAATCGACTTTGATGAAGCAACACTCAATAGCTTTAGGTTCGATGCCATAGGTGTGGTCATGCATGTTATCAACCCAAATGGTACTTCTCCATTCGAGTGCCGACATTTCCTATGTTGGTGCACAAAAGGACATTTATGGATTAAAGGTTGCCTAAACCACTATAGATGGGCATGTTATGAAATACATTCATTATCCATCTAGCTTTCCATTTTTACCTTTGAATATGTCAATTTCTATATGCAACCCGTGTACATACGCGACTTTTCCTACAACATGTCGTGTACTGTAGGTGAGTCTTTGTAATTGTAACCCACATATAGATTTGCACACGGGTTTCCCTAAGAGCAAATCACGTGTCATACGTGGGTTTCTAGTATTAATACCCACGTACGCCTTCCTTTGACATTAAAAATAATAAATCACAATTATTTGAGATTTGTTAAGCCCTTAACTATAACCATCTTAACTGTCTCAACCTCCTCAACCCTCGAAACTACCTTATTTTACTAAGTATAAATAAAGGCCTTGGGGAGGGTATTAGGGAATCATAATTGGAGAGCAAAGTTATGCTGGTGGTGTCTATTTAGAAGTATTTGGAGCAGTGGAACTCAAGTCCTTTGGTTGCAGAGGAGTCCTTGTCTCAGGCGTTGGGTTGTAATATTAACTTATTCACTATTTTTAATAAAGAGAATCCTTCTTCCAAATGTGTTTTGAATGTCTTTCATGTATCATTGTTTGATGAATATTTATGATTAAGCACTCTATATATTGTTTATCTAACCTTCTCTATATACATGTATAAGCTTGCACTTGGAGGATTTTCTCTTTACAGGTGAAGGAGAAACATCCCTGAAGGATTTGGAGGAGAAGCAAAGCAGAAGAGGACAAAGCTAGGATCAACCGTCGTGAATCGAGTGAGTCTACTCTATCTTCTTGTTTCCATTCTGTACTCTAAAGTTGATTTCCTACAAGTTTTATGAGTATGTTGGTAACCCCAGACCTTTTGTTATAAGGTATTTATTCCTGTACAACAAAATTGGTGACTCCACTAGGGAGTCCAGACTATTGTAGGTTATTTCTGTCACCCTTGACCAATCTTTGCCTTGAAGTTTGTGTGTGGTATTTTATCCTGGTTCATGCTTACCATAGTGTTTGAAGGCCTTGTGGATTTTCCTTTTTTAAAGAAAATTTTGTACCTGTATGCGGGTTGCGCTCATACACAGTCATGTACAGAGGCCTGCATACACAGGTTGCTCTCTTGGATAGCCACGTACAGTATGCAAGTTTCCCTTATACACAGTCGTGTACAAGCCTGGAAATAGGGATTTTTGGGCTATGGTTTTCTTGTCCCTGTCCTTTTGTGATTCCTATTTGTTAGTTGGATTTCTTTATAAATACTGTGCAATCAATCTGAAGACCTTGTTGGCCACACCTTGTGCTTTCTTGTAAAGCCCTTGGGTTTCTTTTGTTTGGATTGTCTTTTATTTGCATTTTGAAGTAGGTTGGCCTGTTTGGGTTATAGGTTGAAGTGTTTTGTCCGAATCAGCGATCAGGGTTTTGGGAAATGTTTTTCCAATCTATTTTTTGATAGTGGTTGGTTTGTCGCTTACCTTCATGAGTTTGTAGTGATTTCTTATCATTGTACCCACCCAAACTGGGGTTCCCAGTCTTCCCTTGTTGGTTCTTTTTTGGTCTTATTAATCTGTTTACTTCAATTTGCTTGCTTTATATAGTTGTTGTGATCCAAATATACTCAAGTTTAGTGCATTTTAGGTGCATAGTAGTCTTTGAGCATTTTAAAAAATGAAAAGAAAACATTAGAAACTTTTTCATTTGATTTGCATATAGTAGTTTTGTTTTCAGTTTTTGAATATAATCTCAAAAATTACAAAAATATATAGTCTTAGTTTTCTTTTTCATTTATAAAAGAAAAATACAGAAACACATGTTTGCTTTATATGCATGTAGATTAGGTTTTTAGTCTAGATTGCATAGCATATCATTGTTTTTAAAAAATAAAAAACTAAAAAAGAATTTGTTTTTTTGTGGCTTTCAAGTTTCTATTTTGAAAAAATAAAGAGAATAGTTTTTGCTTTTTGTATTTCATTTCTCTTTGCTTAGTCATTTTGTTTCAACTTTGAGTCAAAACACCACATAAGTTTCACACCATTTATCCTATGACTAAAAATAGCACTTAAAATAAATGATATAATTTACAAAATTACTAGTAATTTTTATTTTATAGGGTCATACACCAACTAGCTTAGGCTAGACTTATGGATTAGGGAGTTTCAACTCTCCACAAGTGTTTAAATTTCAGATGTAGTTGGCCAATCACTAGGTAAACCCTTTTTTGTGTTGATTGTATCTGGGAAACTCCTCTCAAATGGGAGTTAAGTACGAGGCCACATGGAGACTTGGACTGAGGAGATAACCCTCTGATTCCTTGTCAAAGCGTAGACTAAGGTTTTTGTGCATCTAGAGATTCTGTCTTAGATAGGGTTTTGGGATTTTCTACCCTGCCCATGCATATGACTATCCCCCCAGACTGTCAATATAGTTAAGGTAGCCTTTAGTCTCTTTGACATCTAGGAATCATACACAGGTAGACTGGAAGGCTATTTCTGGTTGACCTTGGATGGACTTGGAAGGTAACCCCGGTAGAAGGTGTGGGAGGGTGGTGGGTGATTCCTCTGCTTGTTCCTAAGAACATCTATAGGGATTCCAGGTAACTTTCTATCAGCTTTCTTTTGGAAAGCGCATCTTATACCTATTTGTCTGTTTGGATTTAGGAATTTTCTAGTGAGTGCTGTGTGGTTTGTCTGTACTTAGTGTGCCTTTAGGTGTGTACTTTGTAATTTTGGTTTCCTATCAACCTTGGACTTTGTCTCCTAGTTTGAAACTATATCTAACACCCCTTTGAACACCAACTAAGAGATCCCCATGCTGGTAACTCCTTGTACTATTGCTCTCACGGGGAATGTTGGTGTTCCCTTGATGGCCACCCTGAATCTACCTGGATTCACCCTAGGGCTATCGGTGTGGTTTTTTTCCACTCCAACTATATTGAATGCTCTTGATGCTTCTCAAGTAAGCTCCTTATAGTTGATTCTCCTCCTCCTTCTACCTCATGCAGTGAAAGTACTGATACTAGTAACCGACAGTCTAAAAGGAGTAAAAGAAGGAGGAATAGGAAGAAGGCACATAAGCAAGGGGGCACATGTTCAAACTTTGTAGGTCATGTTGAAGCCAGTCTCTCAGCCTCTGCAAGCCATGTTGGGGGCAGTCTCTCAGCCTCTGTAGTTCATGCTGAAGACAATTTGTCAGCCACTGCGAGTCATGTTGACACTGTTGAAAAAACTACCCATTCAAAACACAAGCCCAGGTTTCCTTGTAATATTTGTGAGGGAGGCCACCTTACTTATAAATCCCCTTATATTGAAGAGGTAAGAAGAGTTTGGCTTCATGGTCATTCCTTTTTTGAACAACCTATAGTTTCTCAACACCCTACTCAACCTTTGGTTGATCAAGCAGTCGAACTAATCTTAGATTTGGTTAATTCCACTCTCCTTCCAGAGAGTGATCCTGATGTAATTGAACCAATGCCATCTTTGGTCAATCCCACTCTCCCTACGAAGAGTGACTTTGATGAAGCGGTTGAATCAATTTCAGTATCGATCAATCCCACTCTTTCTTTGGAGAGTTAAGTGTCTTCTATTCACATTTTATTCACTGCCAGTTCAGAACTTACTAAATAAGGGGGCACTAATCTCGCTTCATATCAACCCCCACCAAGCCCTCGGATTGCTTCCTTTGATTGGGATAGCCTAGTTTATCCATGCCTTCCTTCTGATGCACCTTTCCAGATAAAGGTCAAAGTTGAATCATACACAATTTCTCATTGTATTATTGATGAAGGAGCCTTAGTTAGTATCTTGTCTGATTGTGCTTGGTGAGGCATGGGATCTCCCAGCCTTGTGTCGACCTCTAGTCAATTATTGGCATTTGATAGAAGAACTAGTATAGCCTTGGGAATTCTTTCTCAAACACCTGTTACTTTGGGTGGGAAGACCATCTTAGTTGAATTCATGGTGATAGAAGAACCCTTGGACTTCAATATCCTCCTCAGACGTGATTATGTCTATGCCATGAAAGCTGTGGTGTCAACATTTTTTTGTGTGATGTAATTTAGTCATGGCAAAGAAATTGTCACTATCGATCAGTTGGATTTTCTTGATCCATCTCCTGACCCAACTAGAGACCAGGTATTTCCTTTATTGATTCCCATTGTTTCTATAGACACTACCTTGCCACAGGTGAGCTATGTGGCCTCTTTTCCTTTGCGTTCAATTGCTACTAGGAAGCAGCCTCTGTTTTCATGCTTACCTTCTCAGGATTTGGTCCCAGCAGTTGAATAGGTGATTCATCCTATACAAACCATGGAGCTTGCTCTCCACTCTATCAATCCATTTGAAAGTTTAGACATGTGTCCTATCTTGGATGATCTCCTTCCTTTGGATGAAGTCTTCCTAGAGTCTTTGATACAGTCTGACCTTCTTTTGTATGTTGGTTTAGTTGTGACTAAGTCTAACCCTGATTTTCCTAGTAAGCCTAACCTTTCTTCTTATGTTGGTCTTGATGAGTCTTTTGACTCTTTCTTTGAACAGCAAGTCAGTGATCCTGATGAGTTTGATTTTTCTTATGAATTTTTCAACTCCTGTGATACTAAGTTTGTTCCTGTAGACTCTATATCCCTTGTTGAATTTTTCTCTCCTTCTGAGGTTGATCTTACTAATTATAAACCCTTGAGCCTTGGTACTATAGAGTCTTCTTCGGTTGATTCTACCTTGACTTTCCCTTTTGTAGAAGATAGCAAAGTCGAATGTATTTCTGCCAAAGTGACCTGCATCAGATATTTTCTTTTGAATATGATCTTGATGTTGTTGTTTCTTGGAGATAGGATTTCTAGTTGGATTAACAATTCTTTTTTGGACTCATCTTGTTTTTCAAGTTGTAAATGCATTTGCATGTGCCCTGCTCAGACTTATGAGCCTGATGTCATCTTTCACACTTTTAGCTCATTGTATAAGCCCTCATCTTTGTTCTCCTCGTCGCTAATCCTTGTATCATTTTGCCTTTGAAACTTGACACCTTTTACCTTGAGGAGATGTTACCCAAGTGTCTTTATCCTACTCTCGTTCCTTGCATTATGCATAGGTTTGTTCCTTGCACTTGGAACTAGTTTTGCTTTCCTATGACACTCGTCTCCTCACATTTACAACATTCTTTCTGCTCTCCTTCGAGCTCATTAAAAACAATAAGGAGGCCATGAGTTGACTTTTTCAGACTCGTTCAAACTTCATGGGAAATATTTTGAGTTTCTTTAGGCCCAAGTCTGACTCCTCAAAATAGACTTGACTGCTAAGTAAACTTGTCCATTCAAGCTCATTAAGAATATGTGAACGGGCATCCACATTGGTGGTAGGTTATCACTTTCTCGGACCATGTGGAATAATACGAGAAAGGAACACTCTCTTTTCTTCCGAATTGAGAAGAGTATTCTCAGGCATAGGTTTATCTCTTTTCCGGACCTGAGGGACTAAACTTACAGAAAAGAAACCCCCGGTATGAGCTTAGTTTTCACTTTTTCATGCTCTGGACCAAAACATGAAAAAGATTTCCAGTGTACTTTATGTCTTTGTCATGCTCATTAAACCCTAAAGAACAAAGCATCAAGCTTATTGTTGTAATACCCATTTCTCGTAATCAAATGGATCTTTCTAAGTGATCTTTCCTTCCTTCACACTCATAAAAATTAGGCTATATGCTACTTTTGAAGGAGCATTGGGTAGGTGGTAATTTAACCTTTTTTGGACCTTCCTGACTAAATACGAAAAATGTGTTCCTTACTTCTTCGGAAGCTAAGAAAGTTCTTTTGTGGTTTGTTTTATACTTTTCCATCCTCAGGAGACTAAATTGGATGAAAAATCACCCCCCTGGAGTCTTCTTTGGAGTTTTCAGACTCTCTAAACTATGAAAACATCGTCGAGCATGTACTAGTTCGGGCTCATTAATCCACGAATCAGTGACACTATCAAGCATTATTTTTCCTTCTCTTCAAGCTTGTTAAAAAATGAAGAGGGATCCGAGTTGACTTTGATTGACTTGTTAAAATTTAACAGGGAAGGTAAGGAAGAAGTTTTTCTCTTGTTTTTAGTAGTGGCAGCATGTTATCCTGTAACATAGCACTCTCTATTTTTTCTGATACCCATGTCTCAGTGTTCATTTTTAGTTCAGCTACTACTTTGAGTTTACTACTCCTCCTCTTGTTCGTTATACCTGGGGAATCTGATCATGTCTCCTACATGGTAGATAAGTCTAGTTGTTCTATCTATGAGTTAAAAGTTGCCTTGGGTCATCTCTTTGTCGTGCTCATTGTTCAAGGACTCAACCCAATGTTTGATCTTTATCCTAATCCCATCATTGTTATATCTGTTATCTATTGTGTCTCCCTTCTTTTTCCCAGTTCCTAGTCACTCTTGTGATCTGTTGGAGGATCTATTGCCTTCTTTATCACAGTATGGTTCTGTTTCAGTACTTCCTGATGACGAAGGCCTAGAGTTTTGATGAGCATACCTCAGGATTCATTTTCATCATTGGTGAATTCCTTTGCTTCAGTTGTCGATTATCACCTATTGATTGACAAACTATTGAATCCTTTCCATGTTCAACTTCAGCCTACATTTATTCACATGGATTCGATTGTACTGGTTCTTTGGGATTGTTTATGAAGACCTTAGTTCCTCACCTATGGACTAAGTTGCGCAAGATTATGTTCCATTTATTTCCACAACTTCCAAATATTGAAGACTCATCATTATTGTATATTGTGGCTTTGATCCACCTTTGTAATATAAGTGATCTTGTACCCGTATCATATGATGTACTCAAATATTGTAAACGAGCTAGTGTTCCACTATATTGAACATAGCATCCTCAGATATGAATTTGTACATGACATTATTATGTATTTATTTTAGGTACTACCTCTGCTCCATTGGATTTTTGAGTTCTCCAAAGATAAAGATTATAATGTATTTCGGCCATCGCTTCCCTCTAACCTCACACATTAGGGGGCATCTGTTATCAACCCAAATGACACTTCTTTGTCCAAGTGCTGACATTTCCTATGTTGGCGCACAAAAGGACATTTATGGATTGAAGGTTCCCTAAAACACTATAGATGGGCATGTTATGAAATACATTCATTATCCATCCAGCTTGCCATTTTTACCTTTGAATATGTCAATTTATGTACGCGCCTTTGCCTATATACAACTCGTGTACATACGTGACTTTTCCTGCAGCATGTCGCGTACTATACGTGAGTATTTGTAATTGTAACCCACGTATAGATTTGTACACTGACTTCCCTAAGAGCAAATCGCGTGTCATACCTAGGTTTCCAGTATTAATACCCACATACGCCTTCCTTTGAAATTAAAAATAATAAATCGTGATTATTTGAGATTTGTTAAGCCCTTAACTATAACCACCTTAACTGTCTCAACCTTCTCAACCCTCGAAACTGCCTTATTTCACTAAGTATAAATAAAGACCTTGGGGAGGGTATTAGGGAATCATACTTGGAGAGAAAAGTTATGCTAGTGGTGTCTATTCAGAAGTCTTTGGAGCAGTGGAACTTAGAATCCTTTTGTTGCAGAGGAGTCCTTGTCTCAGGTGTTGGGTTGTAATAT
The DNA here is from genome assembly GCA_001517045.1 of Pseudotsuga menziesii. Classification (NCBI taxonomy): domain Eukaryota; kingdom Viridiplantae; phylum Streptophyta; class Pinopsida; order Pinales; family Pinaceae; genus Pseudotsuga; species Pseudotsuga menziesii. The sequence goes on from LPNX010798607.1 coordinate 141,624, forward strand.
TAACTTATTCACTATTGTTAAAAAAGAGAATCCTTCTTCCAAATGTGTTTTGAATGTCTTTCATGTATCATGGTTTGATCAATATTTATGATTAAGCACTCTATATATTGTTTATATAACCTTCTCTATATACATGTATAAGCTTTCACTTGGAGGATTTTCTCTTTACAGGTGAAGGAGAAACATCACTGAAGGCTTTGGAGGAGAAGCAGAGCAGAAGAGGACAAAGCTAGGATCAACCATCATGAATCGGGTGAGTCTACACTATCTTCTTGTTTCCATTATGTACTCTAAAGTTGATTTCCTGCAAGTTTTATGAGCATGTTGGTAACCCCAAACCTTCAATTATAAGGTGTTTATTCCTGTACAACAATGCAGTCCATCATCCTGAACCTCTTCAGGATCTCTACTGCATACTTCTCTTATCCACACCTCCATGCCTAGAATGTAGTGCATCATCCCCAATTCCTTCATCTTGAACTTGGCAACAAGTCTCCTTCTTGAAACTTTAATGAGTTCCTCTTTTCTGTCAAAAATAATTCATTGACATATAACAAGAGCATTACTGGTCTTTTGCCTTCAACCTTGAAGCAAAGGTTGGAATCCAATTTACTCTCGGTAAATCCTAGAGTCATCAATAAGCTATCCATCATGTTGTACCATGTCAAACCTTAGGATCTTCTATAGTCACTCCCTCTAAAGTGGAGCATCATACTCCCTCTGTCTTCCATACTCTATGCACTGAAACATTCTGTACTAGAGTGACAAGTAGATTTCTTTGCTACTAATATTCTATGTATCCATCTAGGATCACTGGATACTGAGATCCTCTATCTTGAACTTTTTCAAAATTTCTTTTCGTACCCATCTGTGAGCTTATCATCCTATATAGGCTTTCATATTCAACCTTGTAGCAAAGGTTAATATATTCATCAAGCTCCTCATGTATGTGTTATCCCATGGGTGTCTTCTGAGCTCGTACAAGGCCTTCTTTCATTTGCACACATGATTTTGCCTATCATGTGACTTCACTTCCAGTAGCTACAAATGTCTCTTCATAGTCTATGCCTTCTTTCCATGAGAAGTCTCGTGCTACAAATCCTACCTTATATCCCATGATGTTTCCATCTACTGCATGATGGAACTATGAACTTCCCTTCATGTATCGATACTGCATCCTAGACATCATTCTTCTTCAACTAGTCTTCCTTTTCCTTTTGGTTACTTCTTCAATGCTGGAAGGTTTCACATCAATGATGTTGCTGCATTTATCATATTATTCTTTGTCTATTGTCACTTGTTCTTCAGAATAAGTCTCATCCTTCTTTTCTTGTAGGTGATTGTACACGATCTTTCCTACAAGTCAAATGCATTAGTCGTATGGTTAGAAACATTTCATAAGGAATATTCATAATGAAAAATTCTTTTGCATCAATATATATGATTATACAACTATTTTATGCAATACAACATTCATCCATATCTCACGGAAACTTTATAGATGCCTTCCAACTCTACCAGGACAAAATTGAGATTGTGCACTAATCCAATCTGTTAGCAAAGAGGTTTCATTCTAGATAAGAAACAATGGAGAGTTCTATAGCACCATGAGATACTTACCCTTCACATGCATATTTGTAGTATACTGTCATTAATGTGAACATTCTATCATGGATAATACATTAACTGAATATAAACAAATGCATAACAAAACAATATCATGAAATGACAATTGAATACTTATCTTTATTTGTTTCATGTGTAGAATCCTTCTTGAACCTTCATCTTCATCATCTTCTTCATTCATAATAGCATCGTTTCTTATGCAAATGCTAATATGGATAAGAGGTTCTTCAAGAGTTGAGTTCTTCATATTCCTCATCACTTGAGGTATCTTCTTTGATTCGTGAAATCTTTATCTTCGGTTGCTCCCATCTTCTTTTCTCTTATTATGAGTTGAGCATCTTCTTATGTGTGCTCTTCTCGGAGTCTTTCTGAAAGTAATCACTTCCTTCTGGCACACATTTCTTGAATGAATGAAACCCATGACCCTGGGAGGTCATTCAAGGTGGTTATAACAATTTATGTATTCTCCAATTCTTCTTCTACCACTTCAATTTGTTCTTTGATTTGAGAGACCCTTGTAAAGTATGACTGTATGGCCTTTGCATTTTGTATCTTCACATTCTTCAACTAGTTTCTTAAGGTCATCTTCCAACTTGTGTTCTTCCCTTCAAATAGCTTGGTCAAGGAATCAAACATCTCTTTCAGTGTCTTTAGGGAAGACACTTATGGTACAAGGTGATCCATGATTGAATCAACAATGATCTTCTTGGCCTTGACCAAGTTCTTCTTGTTTAACACTTTTAGCCTCATCTCCCTCTGGAACTGGAACCTCTCTACTTATGTGGGTGTCCAATTCATTTCCTTCAAGAAATAGTGAGATCCTATACTTCCATGCTTGGAAGTTTTCAAATTCACCAATATTATCATCAAGTTGATGTGATAGATCACTTTGAAATGAGAATCTTAAATGAAAATAGCAAAATATTAGATCTTACCGATTTGAGGTGTCTGTCCTAGTTCTGGAGCTGGCTAATCTAGTGTTTGTCAGAGAAACCCTAATTTTCAAAACTTGGAATATTTCAGATCTAATTGGCTAGAAAGATATAAGTCTTCAAGGTGAGTTGTCCAATGTACTCCTTTTCTGAAAATAGTGGAGGGAAGCTCCCGAAACAGGAAACCCTATTTTTCCAATTTCTTCTGCAGAAATTCTTGATACTGTTTCTATGGTATCTCTGAACTTACTGCTCCTCTATGTCTAAAACTTCTCACTAAAATAACATCACCTATATCTGTTCCAACAACATAGGTTTCATTATAATTGGTTTCACCAATTGGGACCTATCATCATTTTCCCAAGGTGACTTGTTTCAGGACTGTTCATCATAGCGAAGTTGTACGAACTACCACATGTCGTTGTTTCATCTTCAGGGTCTAAAAATTCTATCATAGATATTCCATTCCATGCCCTTTCTGGAACATCTTGAGAAATTTCATTTGGACCTTAGTATCCCGAGATATAGCAATTCTCCCCAGGTGTCCTGTTTAGGGATGAACCCTGGAAGTGGTTGGAACCCTAATGTGGAGGAATCATATCTCCTAGAATATAGAGAATCTGAGGCTAAAAATTGGAATAGTGTAAATCATCTTTTTATCTTCAGCCTATGAAAGTTTCAGCTCCTGAGAATTCTCCAATCCCAGGATATAGCGAATGTACCAAAACGTATCAGATTTAGTATTTTAGGGTTTTTGTGACTCGAGGTCAAACTAGGGTTTAACTTTCCCATAGTTTCACACAACCAAAAATATCGACCCAGCTCTCTAAACTTAGATTTTGATGAGGAGAGAAATCCTATGTCAGGCTCACTCAAATATTCCTCTTTTGTAGAAATCCCTAATTTCCCGCACCAAAAATTGAAAATTCCCGGAATCGAATTCCGCTTTGACAGAAAGATGTGCCCTTCAATGGAGAGTCAGCATAGTATATTTTTGCTGATGGATTGTGGAGAGATACCAAAAAAGTAAGAAGCCATAGCTTTTGTAACTGGACAATGTCTTCTTCTTAAGTTACCTCTGATACCATGTTAGATTTTTATCGTTCAAGCTAGCATTATCTTAGGATCTTATCTAAAAGAATAACATGCACAACAATGAAACACAAGAGATAAGAGACACAAAGAATTTTTCTTGGGGAAACCATAAAGGAGAAAACCTTGCAACTTCCTCATAGATAGAATGAGCACCAATGGCAACAGTAAAACCCAAAAACATAAATATGATCTCCAATATCCTTTTCTCTCTATCTCACTCATGCACCCCAATGAGTGAGTGTGTGTCTGATAAATAGAGAGGCTCACTCTCTATTTATATTCTTTCATTCACTTAATGTCCACTTCAACATGTCATCCCCACTTAACAATTACTTACTAGGGCTGACATCTCTAGGAGAGTCTAATAACCCTAGTTCCCCACAATTGTGGGGACTTTGTCCTCCGATCAACAAGGAGGGTTAACCTTGACACAATTGTGGGGACTCTTTCCTTGACTTACAATGGTGGGTTAACCTCAATGAATTTACATGACTTTTTTACATTATTGAATCTCCTAATCGGAACATCGGGGCATGACATGACTCAATTACATTATAGATACTTTCCGAAATAAGCTGTTAGGATATTTAGACACTTAGGAGTTAGTTAATATAAACTTATGTAATATATCCATTAGGTAAAGTGTGTTTCTTTAATATGCATTAGTATGCATTTGTAAATATCCTAATCCGATGGTCACGATATGTTCTAGACATAGAGTGATCCGATGGTTCAACTTCTCTTATATCATACCTACCATTGATTCATGGATTAACACTCGATTGGTCCATGATATCTATTTAAAGAGCATGGAGGTCCTTGGTTATTTGATCGATTATGAGAATCTCATGTAACTTTCTTTCTTTTGCATAATAAATTGCTCCAAGTAGATATTTGGCTGGGGCCGTAGACTGTTTCCCTCTCAAGGGTTTTAACCATGTGACAAACATCGGTGTCTTGATCTATGATCTATTTGTGTGAAGCGATTGCTCAAGGTGTTCAGTATTTTGGGAGTACCCTGTGTACCTGAACATGGTATCAGAGCATTTATGAAGAGCCACTTTCGGTTTTGATCAAGATATGGAACTGGTGTTGCTGAAACTTTGAAAGGGTTTCTGGTTCTGGATTTTCTGTGCATTTGTGTCTTATGGGAGCTATCCCATTGCATATTAAGTGATGTTTCCATTGGAAAATAGTTTTTGTTTCACCGAAAACTATTTCCGTTTGATCTAGAAACACCCATTTCACCAAATCTGAAGGTATAATGTTACACTGACGGGTTTGTTTAAATTTTTTCTAAATATCTCATATTTTATCAATTTTATTATTAGATATTTAATGTTTTAGTCTCGAACGGTTTCCTTTTCTTCCTGCATATGCTCTTTGTTGTGCGCCTTGTGCAATCGCAGCGAATCAGAAACAGAAAGGGAAAGTTTTTTTCTTGTCTTCTCAGCTACGTATGCTCTTTTCCGTGCATCTTGTGCGACCATGGAAAATCAGAAACAATGAGAAAACTTGAAAATGTATACTTTTAGAGTAAGCTAACCAAGATCTAAACCCATTGTGTGGAAAAAGTTTTTTTTCAATTTTATTTTTTATTTTTTTGTGATTTGTGGAAAAAAAGCCAAGCACAAAGAACGAGAGAGAAGAGTAAGAAAAAAAAAAGGCCCTCTTTCTCTTTCCATTCTTTTACGTACCTTTTAAACTTAGCTCACTTGGTCCAAAGTTACTTTATTCCTTAATAGGTCTTGATTTCAAGTCTTATTAAGCTACTTTTTAGTGCATGCAATTTCTATTTTCAAGTTACTTTATTGTAAAAGTGCATCTCACTTAAATAAAATAAAATAAAAAGTGAGTCACTTAAGTCTTTTAATTTATTTCCACACTATTTAAAGTAACATTATTGTAAAAGTGAACATCACTTATTCTACAAAAGTGATTCACTTAAAAGCAACTTTATTGTAAAGTGATTGTCAAAGGTTGATCTTGGGAAGAGGGGGGTTATTTTTTTTATTTGGTCAAGTTAATATATTCCACGTCACTATTGGGGACATCTTCAACATTTTCTTTAATCAAGCATAACTTCATCATCTAGAATCAATTTTCAGTGCCTTTTTTTTAAACCGCATATTTTTTTGATCTCTTTGCATCCAGATAGTTAGTTTATGTTCTTTCAGTCATTATTTTATAGTATGGCCACCCCTTTTGATATTATACTTACAAGTTCTAACTATTTCTCATGGAAATCTCATATGGAGGATGTTCTGCGAAGTACGGGACTTTTCAGGATAACCTTAGGGAAAGAAATAGAACCCACTAATGATGATAAGAAAATTAAGTGTGAAAATAGATGTGATGAAGCTCATGGATTGATTGGGATATCAATATCTACTGATTTACGATTCCACATATCTAGAATTGATGAACCTGATCAAGCTTGGGAAAAGTTGGAATCTGTGTTTGGAAAACATAATGAAATTTAGGGTCATCAACTTGAGAATGAGTTGATTTCCTTGAGTCCAAATGATTTTTAATTTATTCAAGACTATTTATCTAAGTATAAAACTCTTATACTCTTATGTACAGAATGCAAGATTAAGAATGAAGACAAACAATGTATTTATCATATTCTTTCCAAACCTTTACCTGCATGTTCTATTTTTGTATCTACATTCTACTCTATGAAAGAATCCTTGACTGTAGCTAGCTATCAAGAGCCTACTCTTGAATCCTTTCGTGATTCCTTAATTAGAGAGCAAGATAAGCTCATTCATCTTAGAATAATTAACAATGCAGATACATTTGGGAAAGCCTTATTGTCCCAACAAAAAGAAAAGTCAAATCCTCCAAAGAACCAAAATTGTCGCAATAATAAGCCAAACAACAAGGCTCCCAAACCTTCTCAGTCAGCTCCTTATTTAAAAAATGACAAAGGATCCAAGCCAAAAGGAAAAAAGACTGACCATCATTGCAATTTTTGTGGGAAAGATAATCATGATGAATCTAAGTGTTTCAAGAAGATGGCAGCCTTGGAAGCAGCAATAAATAAGCACCACATCAGCTTAGATTCATCTTCAGAATCTACCTCTCATGGACATACATTTTGTGCTTCTAGTTACTATTATACTGCATCTTCTTCTTCTACTTCAATTGAATGGCTCATTGATTCTGGAGCATCTTATCATATGGCTAAGGATCAAGCCATCTTTTCTACTATGCATGCATGTAACACCAAACAAATATTCGTTGGTGATGATAGATCTCTAAGTGTTGTAGGATCTGAAACCATTCTAGTATAAAATGGTCATTTCAGTGATGTACTATGTGTTCCAAAAATTTCCTGCAATTTGTTATCAGTCTATCAAATTACTCATTCAGGTGAAGGTAAAAATGTGACGTTTACACCTCACCAAGTTGAAATCAAGGATTTTAAAAATCCTCAAAATGTCCTTGCTACTGGTACTATTGATGATATTACCAGGTTGTATAAATTTAACAACTTTGGATTATCACCTTTTCCTTAAGTTTTTGTGGCTGATAGTGATAACTTAAGCAAACTTTGGCATGAGCGATTTGGTCACTTAAATTATCTCTCATTGCAACAACTATGTAAAGACAATATGGTGACTGGTCTTCTGATGGTATCGTACAAAGATGGTGTTTGTTCCAGTTGTGTACTCAAAAAACATCATTGGGACAATTTTGACAAACGTGCCTCTTGGCATGCCTCGGTTCCCTTGGAGCTTGTGCATAGCGACTTCTGTGGCCCTCTTCCATATGCTTCCTTTTCTGGTTTCAAATATTTCTTAACTTTCATTGATGACTACTCCAGATGCACTTGGGTTTACTTCCTAAAACTTAAAAGTAAAGTATTTAACATGTTCTTGGCCTACAAGGCCCTTGTTGAAAAACAATCTTGTCATCAAATTATTAAGTTAAGATCTGACAAGGGAGGAGAATATGTTAACAAGAATTTCACTACTTTTTGCACTAAACAAGTAATCCAACAACAACACACTGTTCCATATACACCAGAACAAAATGGTGTAGCTAAAAAGAAGAACCGCACTTTAAAAGAAATAGCTAATTGTATGATCCAATCTAAGGGACTATGTTTTCAATATTGGGTTGAGGCCATAAATTGTGCAAATTGCATAGTTAATTGAATACCCACTAAATTTTTACAATGTATAACACCGGAAGAAGCATGGAGTAAAATTAAACCAAATGTAAGTCACTTTCGTGTGTTTGGTTGTGAAGCATGGGCTCACATTCTGGATGAAAAATGGAAGGCATTGCAGCCTAAAAGTGAAAAGTGCATATTTGTTGGATATTTTGAAGATGTAAAAGGCTATAAAATTCTTCAACCAAATTCTCATGATATAATCATTAGAAGAGATGTTAAATTTGATGAAAATCTCTTAGCCTACGAGCCTGATTCGGTGATTGTGCCTTCTTCTTCTTCTTCCAACTTCCTTGATAGGTTTCCAACTCTAGTTTATGATGATGACAGTGAGAATGAAAATCCACCTTTGCCTTCTCACATTCCTCCAATTTCACCAGCACCATTACTTCCTTGATGGGTCCGTTTAACATGTGAAGCAGCTGGTGATCTTGCCGGTGATCCTAGAGATCAACGTCGAACACGTTCTCAGTTTCACTGAGCCTTTTCTCTTTTGGCTCAACTTTCTGAGAATCATGATCTAGAAACTTTTGCAGAAGCTTCAGGAAATCCAGATTGGGATGCAGCTATGGATGAAGAATACCGTTCCTTAATGGCGAACGACACTTGGGATCTTGTTCCTCTTCCAAAAGAAAGAAAATTTGTCAGATGTAAATGGGTCTACAAAACTAAGTATGCATCAAATGCAAGTGTTGAAATACTTAAGGCAAGGTTAGTTTCGAAAGGTTTTTCCCAAGTTGAATGGATTGACTACAATGAAACCTTTGCTCCTGTCACAAAAATGAATTCCATCCACCTCGTTCTTTCCCTTGAAGCCTTACATAACTAGGAATTCCATCAAATAGATGTCAAGTTTGCCATTTTACATAGTGATTTACAGGAGAAAATTTGCATTGAAAAACCTCCTAGATATGTTCAGGATAACTCTAGCCTTTTCTATCTCCTTAAGAAATCCTTATATGGCCTTAAGCAAGCTCCTAGAGCTTGGTATTCCAAAATGGATAGCTTTCTCCTTGACACTATTTTTTCTAGATGCCATTCTGACCCCAATGTCTATACAAAGAAAGTAGGAAACCATCTCATCATACTTGTTCTTTATGTTGATGATATTATCCTTACTGATAGTGACCCTAAACTTATAACCCATGTGAAATCCAGTCTTAAGCAAAATTTTGAAATGTTAGACTTAGGAAATTTGGATTATTTTCTTGGTCTCCAAGTCTTGCAAACCAAAGAAGGAATATTTCTTTCCCAGTCTAAGTATTCTTGTGACCTTCTTCGTCACTTTCACATGGAAGATTGTAAACCATCCCCTTCTCCCTTCCATTCTAGAGTCAAATTTGCTGCCACTTGTACTTCCCCTAAAGTAGATGCCACCTTGTATCGTCAGGTCTCTTATACTTGACTCATTCCCATCCTAACCTTTCCTTTTTCATTGGTTGTGTTGCCCATTATATGTAAACACCTCATGAGAGTCACTGGAAAGGAGAAAAAAGAATACTTTGATATATTCGAGGTACAATTCAGTTTGAGATTCATTATAGTACATGGGGGGAACCTTTGTTGGCTGGTTTCACTGATTTAGATTGGGCCAGTGATCCTAATGATTGAAAGTCTACTACAGGTTATGTTGTCATTCTAGGATCTAGACCTGTCACTTGGGCTTGTAAGAAAAAACAAGCTCTTGCTCTTTCTTCAGCAGAAGCAGAATATCGAGCCGCAGTTAATGCGAGTCAGGAAGCTTTATGGCTTCGACAAATCCTTTCAGAGTTTGGATTCGAGCAGTAGTAGCCTACTCCACTTTGATGCAACAATCAAAGTGCCATCAAGCTTGACAAATATCTAGTTCTACATCAGTGCAACAAACACATTGAGCTACACATGCACTTCATCAGAAATCTTGTTCATGATTGTGTTCTTGAAATTCTCTATTGCCCTACAAATGATCGAGTTGCAGACATCTTCAGCAAGTCTCTTATAGAGGCGAATTTTTCTAAACTTCAATCTATGTTAGGAGTTCAGGAATGTGTCCTTAAGGGGGGATAGGCTCTAATGCCTCCTTCCTTCTCCTAGTAGTGTCACTTTTGTAAATCCTTCAATCCTATCCCAAGTTGTTCTTAAGGGGGGATGTACAATACATAAAATATACAAGTGAATACATTCCTCAAGTTACAATTACATCAACAATTGTTTTATTTTTGTAGAAATCCCCCCTTTAAACTTTTAGTAGTTTTTTAGTAGTGGAAATGGAGAAGGTGACACTTTTGAGTACAATTTATGTCATATATAACATCATAGCTATAAGAAAAACTAGTACTCTTGAATTACAATGATTTTGACTTATCATATCTTTCATTTTTCTTTATAAATATATATGTGAATGTTTATAATTTACTTAAACTTTATATATTTATGTGTGAGTTCATTATTTTTCATCCTTTCTTCTTCTAAAAAAGACTTGAATTTTTTTGTAAATATATCAGAGATACTTTTGTGATTGTATTTATCTTTTTAAAATTATGATAATTTTGCAACTAGTATTATTTTTAAATATGCTCTCTGTTTTATTTTTGTGGGGTTACTCTTTTTGTTGCTTAGCAAAGTTATTTCGATATGAGGTATGATTCTTGGAATACCAGACACTACAATATTTGAATTTTGTGGAATTGAGATAAATATGGTGATAGCATTTTGTTCTTTTATGCAGAATTTTATGGATGTGATGTCAAAAAGGTTATTGTTTCCACTTGTTATGAATATGTATGCAATATTTTACACTTTATCCATAATTGAGGTTGAGTTTTCTAGTGCTAAAACTCAGGAATTATTCTAACATTATACGTTTGGTTGTTCCATATGAGGACAATTTCCAAAGTGTGCATATTTTCTAGATAGAAGGTCACATTGCAGCCTACGCCACCATTCAAGATGCTTGAATATGCATTTTCTTCCTCATGAAATCCACAGTTAAGAGATGTAGCTAATTGGTAATTTTGTATTCTTGATTAATTATTTCTTTCAAATTTTTGTATTCTTATTTAACATTTTCACCTTGCCGGTTAGGAATAATTATTAGATTGATTTATATTTGGCACATTGATAATTGTGATTCCAATTCTTATATGTAAGGTATTTGTCTTAATACTGTATTACAACTGACATGAACATAGGTTAAAATATAAATCCTTATTTGCATACCCTAGTGTTATAATTACCATGAAATGGTATCATATAATCCTTCACCATCTATGTATATTTCTAATTATTGCATGCATGAAACTTAACAATGGATATTTTCCCCTCTCCTATAAAGATAAAAAAAACTAGATATAATCTAATAAAAGGTAACTAAATGTTGTTAATTCCCTTGATTGAAAGAATAATTGTAGAGGAAGTGGAGGCAATTCATTATATCTTGTGAATCCAAAAATCCAAGCTATACACATGATCATATAATGTTATTGGAAAGCAAGAGGATTTTTTCTATGTTCATTTGGGTTCAAACATTGATGATGGTTGTTTTGAAAGGAAGGTAGGGAAGTCCATAAACAAAGGGTTTTAATTTTTCATTTTTATGGAGTTTAATTTATTAATATTATAGAATACATTATCTATCTATGGATATAATTGTATTTAAATCATATAAAATTGGTAGATTGGTAGGATGTGGTGTGAAATGTATGCAATTCTCATATTTTCTAAGCATTGGACTGACTATTCAACTATCGTTATTTTACATTATTTATTACATTGATCTCTTGAGTCAGATTCCTTTTATGCATGTTTCCTTCTCGATTACAATTTTGATGGCCCTTCTACTATTCAATGCTACAAATTGATTAGTCACCCCTGCAATCCTGGTGGGATCATTATTAGCATTATACCATTACTTTATTTAACATCATGTTTTCTTATACTAAGATGTGTTAAGGATATTTTTTGTTACAACTTGATAATATGATATAAGGAGGGTATTAAAAGTAAGCTGATAAAAATGGATACCGACAATATTTGTTGAAACTAGGAGCTTCCTTAATTGGAAAAGTATATTGGGAGGGGGGTTCAACAATATAGTTTTAGGAGGAATTTTCCATTATTTAGTAAAATTAGGGATATTATTTAATATCCTATGAAAAATCATGCTATATAACAAGACCATTGAGTGAACCCCCCATGAGGAGTTTATAATTCGAAGAAGATCCCATGTAGGAGATTGAACTAGTCAAGGGGGAATGCTCACATCCTCCACTCCATGATGATGTAAGTGATGATCCCTTCCATGATTTTGCTGATTTTGATATTCAATATGATGTTTAAGACATGCGTACAGATCATGAATCACCCAAATTTCCAAACTTGGATGATAAAACCATACAAGAAGTTGGTGATCTTGTTGGAGATCCATTAGACTCTTGGAATACTAGATGTCAATTTTACAATGCCTTCTCTACTTGTAAATTTAATATTATTGGGAGATCCTTGATGATGGTTGGATTTGATCCTCAGAAATATCAGGAAGAATCACTTGACCCAAGATGGCAAACAACCCTATAAGAATAGTTCAATTCTTTGGAAGATAATGAGACTTGGGATGGTGATGGCATATGAAACATGAATATGATTGTTCTGTACAGTTAGGACATGTACTGGAGGAACCAAAAAATAATTTTTTGCTAAAAAAGTGTTGGAAAGTATGGTTGTATGGGATATTCTAGATGAGAACACTACTCAAATTTACATTTGAGTATTTGCTGCAAACCTACTGTTACAGCTGATTTTACCACACGTGGTAGATCACAAACTTATGGCCTTCCCTGTCCCTTTGCGGACTCTTTTGACCCCATGGACTATTTTTGTACCTTTGATGTTTCCAATATCATCCCTAAAAACACCTGTTATTTTCTATACATGACTTTTTAACCCTTTCTTATGTATACACGCAAATATAACCCTTAAACATGTGTACATTGGGATGTGTGCAAAAGGCCAAATATTTTTGGAGTTTTCCTTGATGTGGATCCGAGTCACTTGTCTCTTGGCCTTCCATATTCCTTGAGATCTCTTGGATTTGACCTTCCATTACCCCATTGAAGGGGAGGAATTGAAGAGCAAGAAAACTATACTCCATTGCTGCCGTAGCTTATACTTGAGTCTACATCCCTTTGTCCCTTGGAGCACTTGGTGTTCTTCCCAAGCTTTCCTTTTCTTGTGATCTTGCTATCGAGAGATGGAGGATTGATGTGGTGGAGGCCTAGGTGGAGGAATTAGTTTCTCCAGTTCGTAGATGTGCCAATAGAAGATGTCATTCATGTAATCTCTGATTTATATTAATAGAAATATATTTTCCTGTCCAATGATGTGCATTTAAATGAATATTGAATCCATGGATGCTTTTAAGTGCTTATACATTATTGATTATATATTTTAGAGTAGGTATAACACCATTATATAGCATTCTTGTCTTGTTTTCTGATTGTTGAGAGAGAAAATTGTCAACACAAGCGGGATTGGGAAAGCTCAATGGGGATCTACATCAATCATCTGGAATAAGGTATGTTTTGAGATCCTTTAGTGTTAGATGTTTAATTTCTCTTGCATATTGGGAAGGGATTGATTTCTATGGTTACTCTTTCTGTTGTGGTACACCCCAAGCCATAGGAATTTTTCTTCGTAATATAATTGGCAATCATACTGGGGAGTTCCTATTCATTTCCTTTGGGGGTTTTGTCGGCATTCAATGTTCTTGAATTGCTCTGATTTCTCTATTCCTGAGTCGGGTCTGGGAGCATGTTTTCCTAGTAGTGTCTTATAGGAGTAAATTTTGTCTTAGCTTGTTTTTTTGTCTTCTTTTTATCTCTTTTTCTACCTGTGCACGGTTTTTTCCTTCATATTTGCATGTACACGCGGGTTTTCCTAGAATAGCCGCGTATACATGTGGATTTTCTGCAAACAGTCATGTATTCCCTGATTTTTTCCTTTTTAGGGAAGATTAAGTGTTGCTGGGTGAGTTTGGATAATTGTTGAGTCTTCTTGGATGCTTCTGGAGTCTTTATACACCCATCTTTCTGACCAGAGATGCTTTTTAGTTTAAATTTTTGAAAATATTCTTGTCATTTCGTTTTCTATATTTTGTTTTGGGATTAGTGCATTAGGTCTCTTTTACCTTGGTGCTTTGCTTAGGTACTTTCTGGTAGTGCTTGCAAAGTATAAGGGTTGTAGAGTCATACTTTTTCTTTTATCTCATTTAATTCAAAAAATACAAAAACATTTTCTTTTTGCATCATTATGCATTGTTTGAATTTTGGCATTTCAATGGTACTTGCATTAGGTTTTCTTGGAGAATACTAGTTAGATTTTCATATAGGAATGATTGCATATTCATTTGAAGGAAAATTTTGCACTTCATGTAGTAGCATACCCTGTTTCTCATTTGACACAGTGCATTTGCATTGATTGTTAGGTGTGCATTTTATTTCTTGTTGTGTCATAACATCATTAGTTGCATGACGATTTTCCATTTGAGTAAAAAGCCAATTAAAATCAATGCATAATAAAATGAATTACACTCTTTTCTTTTATAGGGTGCACCAACAAGACTAGGTTTTAGGGTCTTTGAATAGTTCATTGTGAGTAAATTCTCCAAGACCACTAAATGAAACATTTATGTGTGTGTCCAGGTGAGAGTGTAAAATTCCTTTATATAATAAGTGTTCTCAGGATCCTCCTCTTACAAGGGAGCTAAGCACAAGGTAGTGTGAGTGGTTATGACTGGGATGACCCCTAGTTGTAACTAAGTAGCACCCGACATATTTCCAGGATTGTATTTGTATATGGGGGATATTTCGAAAGTTTTGGGCTTTTCTACCCTACCCATACGATCAATCTCTCCTGCAAATTTCTGCCTGAGCATTTATTATATTAAGGTGACCGTAGTCTCCTTGCCTAGGTTATCGAGGGGGTACTTCATAGAGGTTATTCTGCAGGGTCAGATAGCACAGTCACTATACGACATTGAAGCTAAGGGCCACTATAATTGGTTACTAACCTCTACTTGTTATGTATGGGAGTCTCAAGCCTCTCCTAGGAGAAACATACCTACTTCATTCGGGAGCTCACATATCCTACCCTTGTTTGCTTGCTATTTGGATTTACATTTTATAGGTGTGTGCTCTGTACACGTTAGTTTGCCTAGTGTTTGCGTAATTAGATCGAGTCTTTTCATTTTTTGAGTAATTGTGGATTCAGGCACGGCACTTTGTCGTTCTCTTCATTTATCAAGACTTCCATCTTCCATGTATCCTCCTCCTTTGGGAGAGAGAAACAAACAGTCCGGGCGTACTACTTCTCACATTGATTCACACACTATAGGAGATCATGAAGATGAGATTCCAGAGATGTCCTCTCCACCTCATGATGTTGGGGAGGAATATCCTACTCCCATATATGATCCTTCACCGAAAATACCTTAACATTCTGGTTATGATCCCTCATTCATAGGTCGTTGGTATTGGTTTCCAGGCGACGAGACTCATTATGAACCCACAAGCACTAGTCATGTTCATTATGGAATGTCTAATATCCCTACACCCGATATAGTACATCATGTCTAGTTAGAAGTTGAACCTAGCAGTATGCCTAGGGGCACTCCTATTCCTTTCCATGCGGAGATATTTGGGAGCACTAGTCACATTGCACCTTCCATCCCAGTGGTGGAACCAACCTCACATCTCCATCCTAGACCAAGTGTTAGTAATAATATGTTGATACTAGAATCAAGAAGAGTGACCATTGGGAACACCACTTACATTCCTTCTCATGTCCTTTCATCCTAGAACCCTACTCCTTCAAATTCATTTTTGACAACTCTTCCTCCCCCTCATTCACGTGGTCCTTCAGACCGAAATATCGCTAATAGCTATGTTCATACTGCGACTGCTTACATGGTAGTATCTTAGAGTCAAGTACCTTCTACTGTGTGAGGAGGTCATATCCCTGTTTATGGATCATTTTATGGTCCATCTCAAGGAGTTCCCCATATCCCTAACTATGGACATTCTCATGGGACATCTCATGGCACACCTTATGGATCTTCTCATGGATAGTCTTATGGGCCGCAATATGGACAGAACTATCAACCTTATGGGTACGAGTATCAAAAACCTACTTACTATTCCAATTATGGCTTTGTAGCACCGCATAATCAAGGTACCCCACATCACAATGCTTCCATGTATCCCTATACGGGTCATATGGGAGGAGGTTATTATGGCCAAGGCCATGGCATTTATAGCAATCAGCCTTACATGAACCAGAACTATTAGGGAGCGTGGCATATATCGGCTCAACCTAGGCTCCCTTTCCTCACAATGTTGAACTTACCTGACTTATAAAGACTTATGAACGATATGGTATCTCATGACCCGGCCTAGCTGGTCATTCCTAACAAGCTTCCTTCAGACATTCTCAAGTTTGAGGGTAAATCTGGAGAATATCCTAGTGAGCATGTCACTAATTTTCACCTTTGGTGCTCTTATGATTTCTTACATGATGATTCAATCCGTTTGAGGCTATTTCAATGCACCCTCACCAGGCTTGCAGCGAAATGGTATATAGAGTTACCAAGGGGGGCATATGTTTTATTTGATGACCTTGTCATGACTTTGCTCAATCACTTTTAGGTTCCAATACGTTATGACATTGGTACTAAAATCTTGTCGACATTTCAACAAGACAAAGCCACACATATCTTGGATCATATTCAAGAGTGGCATAGATAGAAGCGATTGATTAAAGCCTTTATACCACTATAATTTCTCCTTGAGTGGTTCCTCAAGTCGTAGTTACCTTACATCGCGAAAGATGTTTCTACATTCGGAGTCCAAAATGAGGAACAAGAAATATTTAGGGCATAAGATTTGGATTTGATCTACGCTCAATCCGGACTTTGTATGAGATTATACCTAATGCTTCATGATCTAGTTTTGATCCCAAGATCAAGCCTGGGCCACATGCCGATGGAATTGTGGGATGTACAGGTACCAAACCTATGGATTTGATTATGAAACAAGTGAGCCAATTGTCAATTAATCAATCCACATTGAGAAAATCCATGGCTTTGTATCAACCTACCCAATCGACGAGTGTACTTTCTGTGCAATCGTCAGATCAGAAGGGAAACCAACAGCCTAGAAGGAATAAGAAAAAAGGGAAAAGTAATTGTAAGAGTGGGAATAAGAATGAAAATGCTAATTATAATGACAAGAATGCTCGTAATGTTGGGGGGGACAAGCAGACTAAATGTAAGGTAATGTCTGTTTACAAGTTATGTAAGGAGGACCACCTCACTCGCTTATGCCCTCATATGGAAGATGCCTCAAGGTTCATAGCATAGGGCCCAGTTGTGCTAACTAATCCTTTAACCAACAATCAAAATATGAACTCGAGGACCATTGATCCTCATTTTGCATTGGGTGTAGATCAAAATTCGCTAGAGGATAATACTTGGTCATGGCTGTGTCAACATTGTGCATGCTACTAAGGTTGTGACTCATGTGAAGGATTATGGTTCGTCACAACCAAAACTTGGAAAGGAACCCGCTCCACCCAAGAGACCTTCGCGTATCAGAAAAATTATAGATAAACATGAAGTTGCACCTCACAATCCTAAGGGAGTCCTAAAGCATTTAGGGCACAATCCTCATGCCTGAGTCACCCAGAACTATTCTGTTGTCGAGGATTAGGGCCAAAATCCTTGTGCGATGTCTACGCTTGAAGTACTTTAGACTTGTCCTCCGCAAAGGAGAGCCTTGCTTTCTGCTCTTGGGGTTAATGATGATAACTCTTCTTCCATTATCAAATTTGAAACCATGAGAATATAGCCTCACTTACCTTACTATATGTCTCTTTTGGTTCATGTAGAGTATCTTAATATGATTGTCAAATGCACTGTTATTGATGAAGGCATTGCTGCTTCCGTGATGTCTTTGTCATGTTGGAAGGGTTTGGGTTCTCCCAAGTTGTCTCAATCTGCTACTATGTTGACAGCTTTTGATGGTAGATCATTTTGGCTGCACGAGACTCTTCCTTCTCTTAAGGTTCAATTAGGAGGGAAGACCATCATGATTGAGGTCAAGGTGGTTGATGAGCCCCTTGACTACAATCTTTTGCTGGTCCAGAATTGGATGTATAGTATGCAAGTCATAGCCTCTTCTCTATTTTGAGTGGTATGCTTTCCATTTAATTGGAAGATCGTTACAATTTATCAGACATCATTCTGTAATCCGACTGTTAATGCATCATTGGAAAATTCTATCCCAATTATCAATCATTCTCAGCCGGCAACTGGGAGTGTGGGTGTGGGTATGTATCTATATATTATGGGAACCTTTAGCTGTCCTATGCCCATTCTTATGATCTGATCTAATTTTGGTGAGGCTTTGTCCTCGTTGAATTCGATGTATTTTCGCACTACCCATATGGAATATCCTTGGATTATTCCTTCACCGAGTCCTTCGATTGGACCTATCGAAATAGATGTGTCATTTCCTGCAACAATGATAGCATATCAAGAAAATATTGATCAAGTTGTAGAGCGTATTCCTTCCTCTTCACAGACGGAGGAGGAGGACCCGTATGTGCTGCCTGCATGGGTAGTTGAGTTCTCTCACACACATGATTTCCTTGATGACGTTTTTCCATTGGATGAAGACATTCTTGAGTCAATGTCTAGGGTTGAGCCACCTTGGGAAGAACTACATCATCGATCATATTTTCTTGCTGAACTCGATCGTATGGAGCGTGATGAATTTAGGGATATTATTAGCAAGAAGATTGGTAGTCTCGTGGTTCCATTGAGCTCTCCTGGTCAGATGGCCGATGGGAACATGGTGAATTTATCATCTACTATTCCTATCAATATTTCTCGTGATCCTGGAAGAGTTGAGAACATCTACATTGGGGCAAGTTATTCCCTTGATGAGATCAAGGAGTATACCAAGCTATTTAAAGAGTTTTGTGACATCTTTTCCTGGTCATACGCGGAAATTCTAGGTATTGACCCTTGTATTGTTGAACATGAGATTAAGACCTATCT
Organism: Pseudotsuga menziesii; assembly: GCA_001517045.1. Classification (NCBI taxonomy): domain Eukaryota; kingdom Viridiplantae; phylum Streptophyta; class Pinopsida; order Pinales; family Pinaceae; genus Pseudotsuga; species Pseudotsuga menziesii. The sequence goes on from LPNX010798607.1 coordinate 160,552, forward strand.
GAATGTGAAGTTGGTTCAACAGCGTTTGCATGCGATGAAGCCTAGAAAAGAACCTGCCATTAAGGCTGAGATAGAGAAACTATTAAAAGTTGGTTTTATCTATCTCGTTCCCCTGATGGAGTGGGTTTCAAATCTCATTTCGGTTGGTAAGAAGCAGGGAGTGATCTGTATATGCACTTATTTCCATGATTTAAATTGCGCTTGTCCTAAGGATCATTTTCCCACACCATTTATTGATCAGATATTGGATGAGTGTGTGGGAAGCAAGGTATTCACCTTCGTGGACATTTTTTTCGGATATAATCAGATTCAGATCAAACCCCAGGATCAACATAAGACTGCATTTATTTGTCCATGGTGTACTTTTGCATATCGAAAGATGTCTTTCTATCTTAAAAATGCTGGAGCTACATTTCAGCAGGCTATGACCTTAATTTTTCATGATCTCAAAGTGATTATCGAAGTGTATTTGGATGACCTTGCTACTCATTCTCGTTTGACAGTATGTCATCCATACCGTTTGAGTTTAGTATTCGAAATATTCCATCATTACCAGGTTCGTTTAAATCCTCATAAGTGCATATTTTGCATGACTATTGGTCACTTTCTAGGGTTCATCATATCCAAGGAGGGTATAAGATTCAATCCCTTAAAGGTTGAGGAAATACTTCAATTGTCTCCCCGGTGTAATATTAAACACCTTCAGTGTTTTCAAGGAATGCAAATTTCTTGTGGAGATTCGTAGTTAATTTTTCCAACTTGACTAAAGGATTTATGAATATTTTAAAGAAGGACACTCCTTTTTTCTGGGATGAGTGATCCCATGAGTCCTTTGATTCTTAGCATCATCCCCTGTGCTTAGTCCACCTGACTATAGTTGTGATTTCTTGATTTATGTGGTTGCGTCTACGGAGACGGTTGGTATGGTTTTGGTTTAGGAGGATGAGGAGCTCCATGAGAATGTCATATATTATTTGAGCTGAAACCTTATTAACATGGAAATATATTATTCCCATGTGGAGAAGCTTTCCTTGGCCACCGTTCATGTGGTTTAGATATTGAGACATTATATTCTCCTTCACCGAACCTTGGTTGTAGCTCATATTAATCCGTTTTAGTTAATCCTTACTAGAAGGATGATTGGGGGGAAATATAATAAATGGATTGTTATTTTTCAATAGTTCGATCTTGAATTCATTTCGGCAAAATCGAAGAAATCATTGATCTTTGCGGAGCTCATATCTGATTTTCCAAGTTTGGAGGAGGAATAGGTTTATGAGGATACATTTTTCAATGAGCATTTTTTCCTTATCTCAACTTTGGACCCATGGTATGGGGATATCACTATATATTTGCAAACGTTGAAGGTCCCTACTCACCTTTCATGGGATGAGCAATGACTATTATGTCATGCAGCTGAGAACTACCTTATAGTGGATAACACTTTGTACTGCCATGGGGTAGATTCCATTTTACGTCGTTGTTTAACCCATGATGAGGTTGAGGTTGTGTTGAATGATTTACACAAAGCAATGTGTGGTGGTCATTTATATGGGCTTTCTACAACCCAAAAAATATTGAGAGCAGGATATTTTTGGCTATCGATATTCAAAGATTGTGTTAATGCGGTCAAGAAGTGTCACCCTTGCCAAGGGGGCATCATCACATTATAGTGGCTGTCGATTATTTCATGAAATGGGTAGAGGAAATGCCCATGATTAAATATGATGGTGAAAGAGCCACGTATTTTGTTTTCAACCAAATTATTACTCGATTCAGCATTCCAAAAGAGCTTTTCATTGACCATGGTAGGCACTTTAAGAATAAAATGATGGAAGAGTTTGCTTCAAAGTTACGGTATAAGCAGGGACACTCATGTTCTTATTACCCCAAGGAGAATGGATAGGTTGAAGCAGTGAATAAATCACTTAAGTCCATTCTCCAATGAACCATCTCACAAAGTAAGACGAATTGGCATATCATGTTATATCCTTCTTTGTGGGCCTATAGAACCGCGGTTAAGATTGACACCAGTTTCTCTCCATATCAGCTTGTACATGGGGGAGAGCCTGTCTTTCTGGTTGAATGCAAAATCCCTTCTCTGAATCTAGCTATAGATCTTTTTCCAGACACTTCCACATTAGAAGAATGTTTTCTCCACTTAGAGTAGCTTGATGAGCAGCGCCGAGATGCCTTAGTCACTCTAGAAGTAAATAAGCATTGCATCAAGGTCCAATATGACAAGTCTGTCCATTCGAGGAAGTTTAGTAAAGGTGATTTGGTCCTTTTGTGGGATCAATATAAAGAACCCTTGGGGGAAGGGAAGTTTAATCGCATGTAGCATGGTCCTTACATGGTAAAACATGTGTTAGAGAAGGGTGCCTATGAGCTAGTGGATTATTGAAGGGACAACCTTGGCAGAGCCTAGAAATGGGCTCTATCTTAAAAAATACTATGCATGATATTCAGCCAGGGATGATTGTTGTATATTATTGTACATTTTTTAAATTGCATACTTAGGTTTTCTTATGGTGATTAGTTTTGTTGATTAGCTTCTATTTCTTATGGCATATGTCGATGGAGTCTTCCATTTACATAGGATTTTCCAATGGTGCTAGTCGTCACACTCAAAACTCAACTTCAGCTTCTTGGGTGATTTATACTCCTACAAGTCAAGTATTGTCTTCAAGAGGAATATGTTTACGACCTTCTTTGAACAATGTTGCTGAATATAGTGTCGTTATTGAGTTATTGCATGATGCCATTTCACATGGTATTCTCTCTCTTGAGGTGCGTCTTGATTCGTAGTTAGTGGTTTCACATGTTAATGGCTCGTATCGTATTAGGGATCCGATATTATTGTGAATATTCTTACGTGTGATATTGTTACAACGAAAATTTGAGAATATAACATACATTCATGTTCCAATAATTTTTAATCAAGTTGCTGACTCATATGCTAACTATGTGTTAGATTCACATTTGTTTCATAGACCATAAGCATATCACAAACATGCATTTTTACACACATGTAAATAAATAAAATTGATCATCATAAAAAAAAATTCATTAATATCCAAAAAGTGATGTCATAATACATAAGTGTCATAATACAAAATTGGGGCTTTCGAGCCACCAAAATATAATACACGGTTTTATTAAAAGGAATACTCTTAGGGATATAAGCCTGAGGAGGAGGAGGGGGGTTCTAATCATGGTAGCACACTATGGCTCTAGCTAGCTGTCAAAATAATCGAACCCATGCCTGTGGTACACCAACCACCTAGCACTACATGGCCTTAGGCAAGTCCTCGACTTGTGCCATGGGTACCTTGTGCGTCAAGTGTACGAAGTTTGTATGAATTCTTTGGAGCATATGCTCCGCATCCACACCCATGATATTGTTTCCTCTTCCCCTCCATTGATTATGATGGAAAACATTCGGTCATCGTGGTCCAACATCTGCATACACATGACAGATTGTCACTATGTGTCGTCACACCAAAACATGTCTTTTGAGTCAATATATCAAAAAACACAAAAAATTAATAATTCAAAAAACTTAAAAAGTGGGTTTGGGATTCATTACCTATGTTGCCATATGCCGCTCCTGGTGGTAGGGGTAGTCATCGATGGAAATGATCGGCCTCCACCACCATGGAAAGAATTCTGCTAGGTAGGGGTTAGCCACCCTACCTATGCCCAGTCTGCTCATAACATTTTCCCAATGTCATTGGGATGGATCTCAAACTCTATGTGGAGGAATTTCCACTCTAGGGCTTAGCCCTGGTACACGCTCAAAGAAGAACATGCTCAGTGTGCTTCCAAAATCAAAGTTTTGCACCCTACCCATTTTGCAGTCATTGAGCTGTTGTTTCATGTTTCTCAATAGCGTAGTGCTTGAGTCATACACTATGGGTCTCTTACACTCCACTGCATAGAACATTAGTGGTCGAGAGGCCTGGTGGAGTGAATTTAATCCGGCTATCCTTCCTAATGCCAATAGTATGGCCTTTAGTCCCAAAACCTGGATAGAGTTTGTCGGGATTTGAATCCCAACCTTTGTCATGTTCGAAAAGCAGTACACCATAATGTACTCATCAATAGTCAATCCACCTCCCGGCCCATGAGATCAAAGATTTACCACCTCTCCTCGTTGGGATAAACCAGTGATAAAGTATATGTCCTCAACTTCTATGCTGAGCGACATCCCATCAATGTGAAAAGTCTCAAAGTCTGGATCCCAATAATCCACTAGCAGTTGGAGGAGTCTTGGTTTGACCCTCAGGCTATGAAGACACCAAAACTTATACAAACCGCATGCCTGTAAAGCTTGTTGGGCCTATATATCACCTTGCACGGCCACTTCCACATCACCATGTTCCCTCTCCCTCCACTCTAACACCATCTTACACAAAAAACAAGAGTTTTGATTAACATTTTACCTTTAAAACCTCATTTGTGGCCTCATACATGATTTTTTGCAAAAAATCCACGTATGTACGTGGGTTTGGGTGTTTTTTCCACGTATGGTGAGCCTTATACGTGCGAAAAACACCGATACCCACATGGGCCAAAACACACAACTTGGGATGGCCTAAAAAATTAATTGGACCATGAAAACTTAAAAAAATTACATGAAATAGAAAGAGGAGGACATGAGGAGTTACCTGGATCAAACGGTGTCGAATTTCATCGAACAATGCTCCTGGAATTCGCGTTGGAAGTTTTGAGCTCAAATGGTTAAAAATTTCAAATGATATGGAATTTTTAAATTTTTTACTATTTATAGAAATTTTGGACCCACTTTCTATAGTTTTCGACCATTTCTGACCATTTTGGACCGTTTTGAACTAATTTGATGATATAGGAGTCCATTTTGAGCGCAATTTGACCATGGTTTTCACCCCTTCATGCTAATTTCAGGTATTATGTCTAAACTGGCATATAGGTTAGGTTTCACATCTGTTTGCACTTTGCATGATCTTATGACCATTTCATTATAACCTTAGGTGCGAACCCATTCTATCTTGTCACAGAACCTTCTTGTTGCTTCTAGTAGTGGCATGATGTGAATGGTAGAGCTTGATCATACATGGGTATTCTAGTTAGCTCATGTTTTGCATTTGATGCCCATGTCAACATTTTCTCCTTTAGGGTGGAGGATTCCTTTGTATAGTACTGCCATGACTTTGCGCAACAGCCTCATAATCCTCTTGCTCTTTTTGTTGCCATTTTCCCCAAGACTCCCGTATGTCAAGTTGTAATTCCATTATCATGAGTTTTGCTTACGTTATTGAGCCTTATGTTGGCTTCCCTGACTTTGATTATCAGCGATATAGCCTGAGCTTGTCTCATGTCTAGCTAAGCAAAGCCATTTTACATATCTTTTGTAGCTCGATTCCCCATTTTTACTAGGAGGGGACTTTCCCTCGAGTGTCTTTATCCTACACATGTTTCCTTGCATTGAGCATAGGTATGTTCTGATGCTTGGAACTAGTTTGTTTTCCCCTTGACACTCGTCTTCTCCTAGATTTGTAACTATAAAGAACTTTTATTCTTTTTCAATATTTGAAAAAGTCCAAAAAAAATTAAAAAACCAAAAATTCGGATAGGAAAAGATGTTATCTTTGGCAGCAGTCGAGTCATGTCACCTTTGAACAGAGCACTGTATATCACATCCATTGGTTGGGTTAATAGTTTGGCTTTAGGGGCTGTACTCATTTCTTTGAGTTTATCTCCACTAACTAGTTAAGCTTCCAGTCCTTATGGAGCCTCTGTCGATGCCTCATGTGTCACATAGATGTCCTAGTTTTGTATATTGAGTCTATGCTGCCTACATTCAGTCACCATTCACCTTTATGCTCTTGTTCGAAGGAAGTTGAAGCCTGAGTCATCCATTCCTCAGTTTTCTTGACTTTGCATGTCAACCATTCCCGGTACTAGTTTGAGCACATCATGATCGAGTCCTTCGACATTATACAGCTTTGCTGAGTACCTCATGTTGGATGATGGGGGATTCCTTAATGCCCTCCTTCTAGCATATTTCATCCCGTCGACTTCAGATCATTTATTTTGGGATAGGACTCTAGAGGCATTTGAGTGCCTTGAGACTTATAGTCATTAGTGGTAGGTTTTCTCACCATCGACAGTTTTGGGAATACATCAATGTCCCATGATCGATGGATTCTTTTAAGTGTTCGACCTCAACACATTTATTCACACTTGTTGGATTTCACTACAGTACCTTGATTCCCATTTTCATTATCGGTGGGTGATCTCACATATGTTAACGGTATACATCAATGACCAGTAATCAGACGATGGACTACTATGTTTGACCTTGACACCTTTATTGACATAGTAGGACATGTACTTGTAGCAGTTTGTGTAGAATAATTTCTAGATTGGTGGCATTTTTGATATGATACCTCCTTGATCGTGCCAGTGTTCATGAGATTTCAGCTCTCGTGACTTGATTCTAGTGTATGTCAGATATCTTTAGCCATTATGGAGATCTTGATCCATTGTATATATTCATCTTTCATGGAGATAATGATCCTTTGTATATATTCATCATGGAGATTCTGATCTATCTATATTGTATGTGTCAATGACCACACATGTCATATTTTGTATCATGCCTATTCATGGCCATTGTACTCTTATGTATCTGGGACTGTTGTATGTATTTGCAGTCATATGCAGAGATATTTGTACTATATTGTTGGATGGATAGTTATTCTACCTAGTTCTTCATCGCTCCACTTCTAGGATGGACTTATAATGTATTTTGTCCATCATATCACCCCTCTAAAATCACACAGTAGAGGGCATCTGTTATAGCTGATTTTACCACACATGGTAGATCACACATTTATGGCCTTCCCTGTCCCTCTGCAGACTCTTTGGACCCCATGGACTATTTTTGTACCTTTTATGTTTTCAATATCATCCCTAAAAACACTTGTTATTTGCTATACATGACTTTTTAACCCTTTCTCTCGTATACACGTGGATATAACCATTAAACCCATGTACATCGGGATGTGTGCAAAAGGCCAAATATTTTTGGAGTTTTCCTTGATGTATATTTGAGTCACTTGTCTCTTAGCCTTCCATATTCCTTGAGATCACTCATATTTTACCTTCCATTACCCCATTGAAGCACTATATAAGGAACCCTTTGGATACATTGAAGGGGAGGAATTGAAGAGCAAGAAAACTATAGTCCATTATTTCCATAGCTTATACTTGAGTCTGCATCCCTTTGTCCCTTGGAGCACTTGGTGTTCTTCCCAATCTTTCCTTTGCTTGTGATCTTGCTATCGAGATATGGAGGATTGAGGTGGTGGAGGGACGACTCAATTTCTCCAATTCACAGACGTGCCGATAAAGGTTGTCATTCATGTAATCTCTAATTTATATTAATAGAAATATATTTTCTTGTCCAATGATGTGCATTTAAATGAATATTGAATCCATGGATGATTTTAATTGCTTATACATTATTGATTATATATGCTATAGTAGGTCTAACACCATTATATAGGATGTTTGTCTTGTTTGCTGATTGTTGAGAGAGCAAATTGTTAACACAAGTGGGATTGGAAAAGCTCAACGGGGATCTACATCAACCATCCGGAATAAGGTATTTTTTGAGATCCTTTAGTGTTATATGTTTTATTTCTCTTGAATATTGGGAAGGGATTGATTCCTATGGTTACTCTATCTATTATGATACACCCCAATCCATAGGAAGTTTTCTCCGTAGCACCTATAGAAAAGAAGAAGGGAGGGAGCTCATGGATAGGAGCCCATGAAATTTTTTAAGCTAAGGAGTCTCATACAAGAGCATAGAATTAGGAAGATGAATTCATCCATGAATTCATCATGGTCAAATGAATTTGAATACCTAGGGTCCTGAACCTATGTAAATTTTCTTTATTTTGTTAAAAGGTGAATAATCTCGATAAGGACATTCAATCCTTTCCACTTGTAAATGATTAGATAGGGTTTGTTGGAGACTGTTAATCTAGTTGATGAGTCACTAATGACTCATAGGGTCAGTTGAGTTTATTAAGGACTATCTTATTTTATTGTAGCATTTGGAAACAGAATTATACTTGAAATAAATACAGTCAAAGTTAGTTTGGTTAGGTAGCTATTAGCTCATCAGTGCTTTTTAGGGTAGCACAAGAGCTGGAGTTAGCTCATAGAGCTTTGGAATCTTGAGGAATCTTGAAGTTAGGTTAGTAGAGAGATAATATTTAGAATCCTAGAGAATACATAGAGTTAGTAGACTCTGGTTTTATTTTATCTATTCATGCATTCAATTTTTAGAGGGTTCTTTGTGAATATAAATAAACTTATTGTATTTACAGAGTCGAATGGTTATTTTTCCACAGAGTATTCATAATTTTGTTTAACAAATTTCACTTGAGGTATAAAACATGAAGTTTTACAGGGTATATGTGTTCATGGAATATTCAGTGAATGATTGATTAATTCTCTATTAGAATGGAAATAATTCTTGTTTAAATCGTATCATACAATTGTAGGAATTTAAATACAAACTGATTGCAAGATATATTTTAATAGTTTGATGAGATTTGCAGGTGGAATTGGTGTTCTTAATGTGCAGAGGTATAATAGAGGAACTATACATAGTAATCAATGATTTTTGTGTGCTAATGAATGAGATCAACATCATAGATCAGTCAAATAAATCAATGATAGCTTGAATGGTGGTGATTGAGCATTATCTTGATCAAAAGTTGTTATGCATTGTGGAGGTAAACAAACTGATGGTGTGCATTATACAAGCGTATCAATGGCATAGAAAAGTTTGTTAATGAGTTTGTAGGAGAAAAAAGTGGATATCCATTAGCCTTTATATCAACGATCGATAGAGAACATCATAGTCAGAAATACATGGAGTTTATTGAGGCCAACAGTGTGATTAGGCCCTCACTGATACGTCATGGTCATGTGAAGAGAATAGGACCATTAAGAGCACCTTTGTTAATGGCGATGGAGACTTGGGAATCAAGGTAAGAGTATTATGGCTTATATTATATGACCTAATACTAAGTGCATAAACCTTGTATTGGTAATGTGATAGAGGATGATATTTATATTATAAGCTCTTATTGAATGGAGGGAAGCATTGAACAAAGTAGTGCACATGCATCGAGTGCTAGCAGGTGAATCACATGTGTATTGGCGTAAGGGTTCTAGTGTATTTTGGTGGAATAACTAGTGGAGATTGCTAAAGAGGATGGAGGAGTTAATTTAGTTGTGATTTGCTAAATTTCACTCTGTGCACATATATATAACAACTTTTTGTGCATAAAACAATAGACCGAATGGTAACCTAATAATATATTTACTATTATTTAGGAGGTATAAACCTAACAATTGTGTATTTTACCATATACTCTTGTTAAAATTCCTCTTTTGATGGCCTATGAGGAATTAGGCTATCATTATCTCTCTCTTTATCTCATTCCTTTGATCCCAACCTGTATTAAATTTTCCTCCCACTCTCACTCTTTCTCTCTATCACCTACTCACACTCCCTCTGTCTCTCTCTCTATCACCCCCCCCCCCCCCCCCCCCCCCCCCCCCCCCCCCCC
>LPNX010798607.1:181941-208890 GCA_001517045.1 Pseudotsuga menziesii
TTGCTCAGACTCTATGGTGGATTTTAGAGCAGTAAGTTCATCTGAACCCATTTCATTTTTTATTTGACTTGATGCCCCCTTCTCACAGACTGTTGTGTATGGGGAATATGGATTTGGAGTACTTTGGCTGGGGTTGGGGCACTTACAGGTTTTTATGAAGCCCATTTGTGGAATTTGTGGTGGGTTTAAAAGAACTCCTCATGGGGAAAAAAAATGCACCAATGCAAACGATGTTAACCCTACCATGTAGAGGCAAGGAAGAAGGGGGCGTCATGTGATTAAGGAATTACAAACAACATTCCCCTTTGAATAATCACATTACATTCTTCAATTTTTTAAGTTTTTCCTCTGCTGGAAAGTTTTTCTCAATTCTGTGTTTTCATTTCTCCCGTTTGGTTAACATCGAGTATATGCCTTATATGCTCTTGAGGGTGCACGGGTCATTCAAGCTTCTACAGGTTCTAGACACTCCATTGCAATAATAGAGGAAGGAATTATCTATGGTTGGGGAGATGGAGAACAAAACCAGCTTGGTAAAATTGAAAGGTAAATCTTGCTTTCTGATTAGGATTCTCATTAGCATGTTCTTTGTTCAACTCTGCAATATGCATGGAACTTTTGATTATGTTTGACTTACATTTTTAAAAGGTCAAACAAAAATAGAATCCTTCAATTTTTGTGATGCTGTTCTGTGGCAGCGAAGTGCAGCTTCTACCAGTTATATTACCTTATCTGCAGAGAAAGGATTTGCAGATCTTGTATGTTGTTGCATCTGGGGAGCACATAATTGCAGTATTTGAGCCACATGAAGGGGCATGTTTGACACCCATGGATCAGAGGTTTGTTAACAAATCTATATATGTTGAATGCCATTATTTACATTTTTGTTTTGGTTTTTCCAAGATTCAGCAAGTCTAGAATTTAATCATCAAAAAATGTGTGTGTGTATGTATGTTTATGCTGCATATAGATATTTAGAATCGATGAGCAGAGAGGCTATTCAAAAAGGTGAAAAAAATTTGTTTCAAGTAGAATGTCTAATAGTAGAATCCCCTCAAATGTTGATGCTGTCAGTCAGGTAGATTCTGTTGCGGAGCCTCTAAATATGAAGATGGAGGAACACATTGAAATCGTAGAACCTTTGAAGCTACCAGATTGTTCATTTACTGTACATTGAAATCGTAGAACCTTTGAAGCTACCAGATTTAAGCATTGATTGTATATTCATGAGTAACTCTTCCTTTGAGTCACATTCTGTTAATTTTCTGACTGGGATTTTGACAACTGTCAGATGAATTATTGATACTTTGTTTTATAGGGTTTTTGGCTACCACAAGGGATGCATGGCTCCATGTTTTACAATAGTTAGATTTGGGACAATTAGATGCATTCTTGATAGAAATCTTGTTACAGTGCTCTTCCCATTTGAAGAGATTGAAAAGAATATTAATTTTAACAAAACATTTAGCCCTTCGGATTCCAACTGGTACAGTGTTGTATATGTGAACTGTATACTTGATATTCAGGTTTCCATGAATGCGAAGACTACAATGTAAAATATAAAGGGGGATTCTAATTTCTGACATTAAGGATTATTTTTCTGTATGTCAAACAGTGCTGACATTAAGGGTTTGGGTATACGTGTGTGAAGAATACATTCTCTGCCCATAGGATCCATTATCCATATATTGATAGGTGCATTGATCTGCTTGAAGGATTTGATCCTGTTCTGTGAGGTAGACACCAAGTCTTTTATTAAAAGAACGACTGCCCATGGGTGGAATGTTGTTTTTTATGTTTTCAATTTTTTGGAGGGTATTATGAGTTTTACCCTAATTGTCCTGATTGGCACTTGGTCCTTCTTAAGGCATTATCTTCAAGAAAAGGATAAGAAGGTGCTCATGATTGTCATTCTTCTGCAAGTTGTTTCCAATATTTCTTTGTTGACAAAAACATCATATAGGTATACATGGATGAGCCATCACGCCAGGGAATGTGCAACTGTCAGATTCTATGTTTTCACGGTATATAAATTCCGGCTTATTATGCACAATCCTTATTTGGTGATTGAGGATGAAGAGGAGGATGAGTAATGGTCATCCCCAATGTCTAGCTCACAAGAACAAGCCCAAGCATCTCACAAGAGCAAGCTCCAAGAAAGACGATCTCCTTCCCTTGTATAACTTTTCCTAGGGTTTCCTCATGAACTTTAGTGAATCACTCCAAGAAGACAAGTACAATGATAAAATACCCTCTCTTTCCTCTGTATATATGTGAGGTAATGGATACAATGATTATCTAAGTTTGAAATGAACCACCAAGCAAATGATTTTTTCCAATTCATACGAGTCAAACTTGTCTGTTAACTGATTTTGAGTGAGTCAATGTGAGTTTGACCCATGAGTGAAAGTATGACTTAGTTGTCCAAGTCAAACATGTTTGACACGAACTGTTAAACTCTCATCCAATCCAATTTTGGTTGTTTTTACCAATGTTGGGCACATTTCTCCTTTGCTGAGTGGTTTTCTTGTGTGAAACAGACTGAAAGGAGGTCACATTGTTACATCTACGGCACATTGTAGTTGTCTTGTTATGCATGTTATAGTAGGTCTCATAGGCACCATAGTTACTACGTTTGGTCCATTTGGTTCAGGTTTGGGCCTTGGCCATACCTTTTCGGAATGGTTGAACTGGTCTATAGTCTAGACTGAACCTCTTCCTTAAAAATCAAAAGAACCTAAAAATCAATTTAAAATGAACAAACTGCTTTAGAGCCCTGTGAGCTGCCCACATCATATTCCTTTCCTTTATAAGAAAAAAAGATATGATTATTTTCATTATTCTTCTCTCCCTCGATTTCATTCCTAGCACCAGTTATGATTTTAAAGCAGGCTTTGATGTTGCAAGTGTTTAAAATTTCATTTAAACTCTGATGATAAGCTCTGAACTATGGATAGTTTTATGTTATTGAGACTTGTGTAAATCTCTTTTTTGGATTATTATTTTTTGGATGTTTATATATTTTCCTTTGATTGTTTGAATTTCTCATTAATATGTATAATTTTAAGTATAGTTTTATATGTTCCATATTTCTGAACATTTTCAACATTTTTTGTAATCTTGAAGTTTTCCAAACCTCCCCTGTCCTGAACCTTACTAATTTTTTGAACCTAGTAATTATGATAAACTTGAGTCCAATATTCTTATTAATGCTCATTTAATTCTGTGGCAGAACTGTGAGCTATTGTTCCTATGATCTTCTTGTAAAGCATGATGTTGATATTTTGGAAGACTTGGTGATTGCCTTGGCAAATGGAATTGCAACCATGTACTTGGAGCTTATATCTGTAGACAACATTACTTTGAGTGAGATTGGGTTGACCAATTTGGTTCAGTCCTCTTACATGGAAACACGGTCTCTTGAGAGGTTTCAAAATGAGGTGAATTATATGATTATTTTGTTTTTGAAATTGTTCTGATCATTGCTCCTGCTATATTCTATTTGTGAAATATTTAGATTGAAGGGATTTCAGATTCTAAACTTCAGACCATCCTTCATAGTAAGAATATTAAATTTATTTGCTGGGATGGAACTCTTTCTGGTTAGTTTTTTATCCTGCAATTATGTTTAGGTAATGCTAGGTGTTATAATCCAACAACAGACCACCAAACACTGCTGCATTTGCATATATATGCAATTTTAATGGACGGAATAGAGCTGATGATAAATATTCATTTTGTTTTTAGGAGTAAACATCAATGATATGTGGACAATTTTCTCATCTTCTACCAACTGGGATTTAATTGGAAACTGACATATAGTAAATTAGTAATGCAGTGGGACTCTGGCCATAACTGGAAAATTCTGAATTATATTGCTTAACTGGAAGCCTTTTGATGTACAGGTTGCACTGAATAGATGGTTGCAGGACAAATTTTCATCTGTCATAGCCATTTACGAGGATCAGTTTAATTTATGGACTCTTCAATCTGTTTTTGTCAAAAATCCTACCGAGACAGAGAACTATAACCATGGATGGTTGAAGAAAGTCAATCCCAAGAAGATGGTACATGAAGAGCTTTTAAAAGATATAGTCATTTGTAAGTGTGTGCTACAAATGAAAAGAACAAAAGAATTGAGGGCCTTATTAGGATGGTATGTTCCCATGATGATTTTTAATTCATAATCTACCAATGTTTGTATGGTGTCATTAATGTTTTCCAGTTTCTTTGTAACTTTTGTTGATGCTGGTTGCTGAGGAATCACTATAGAAACCAATGAGTTGAACTCTGGACTAAGATTTATATATTATCTCAATCTCATTCTATCTTGTTGCAGGAGGTATTACTACAGTATATATTTTGGAATTTTCTGATGTTATGGGACCTTTGATTAGAGAACTTTTGACACGACTTGGCAGAGGTATATCTTTTCTTCTGGTGAGTTTGATTAGAAGATCTCTTGGTCTAATTTATCAAGGTATAAGGCAGTCTATCAGCTGGAAATCATAATAATTTTGTATCTACATGAAACTATTCTGACGTCATCTTCTAAATAAGAGCACCTGTCTTATGTAATCTTATGTAAATTTGGGCTTACTTTTCAGAGCATTCCTCTCTCATTTTTGTTCTAAAAAATCTTGATTTTTGACTGAATCCAGTGTCTTACTCCTGACAACATGATTTTTATGAATTCCAGCTGCCAAGGAAAGGCATTCTGTCATTTCTAAATGCCTTTTTCTTCCTTGATTGTGCCAGTGGTATTATTCATTTTTTTCTATCATTTATGTGACGCCAAAGCTGTTTAGTCTTATGGTTATGCCCCTGGCATTTATGCTAATCTGTTTTAGCGTTTGAAATAAGGGAAGACATCTGTTGTGTCTGTGATATAACCCAAGTAATAGATGGGGCATCAACATTTTGGTACGTTTGAGTGGATTTTTCGTTTAGATTTTCTTCAAATGTGTTCCGTTGGTAATTTGTAGTTGCTAAAATCAACATTGAAGATAATGTTTTAAACAATCAAGGTGCTGTTAACTTTACAGTATCTAGGGTACAAATTAAAAAGCAACAGATTCCTTTATGCCCACTTGAGAGTCAATGGCACACATTTTTTCTGCATATACGAGGAAAAATGTAGAAACTAAATCCCAGCATAGATCCATCTAAACTCTGGATCTGCCATAGGATGAGAGGTATCAAATCCCTTGATGTGCAAACTTTTTTAAGAGTGCAAAACTTGAGGAGAGGTTTGCATATTGAGGGATTTGATACTTCTCAGTGCATGGTTGACCCAGAGTTTAGATGGATCTATGCTAGTTCCAGTTGAAGGCAAATGCATCCGAACTTTAGATGATCATGATTATGTATATGCATGTTTTTTAAATAAATGTGATGTTCCTCTCTCACGTGCTCATCCTGGTTCTAAATTTTAATTTATCCACATTTCTTGAAGATAATATGATAAATCTTTTTATGAATTTAAGTGGTTTTTTTGGATTGGCTAACCATGTACATACATATACACAAATGGATGATGCTCATAATGATGCTCATAATGTTTATTTGTCTAAAATGCTACAATTTATGATGGATGCTTCAAAAGCTTTTTGGTGTGGACAAGGTTGTTCTCATGAGTCTTTGTCATAAGATTCTAGAGCATTCTTTATAAAAATTGTAGATGTAGGGGAAGGTTGAAATATTCTTAGTTCAAAATCTCCAAAGTTTTCTAAGTATGGGAGTTGGTTTATGATCAACTGAATCTGACTTTAAATTTCTGCCCCTCTATTTCAACAAACTAATTGATTCGGACGGTAATATTTGTGAGGAATTTCTTTCTTCTTTACCCAAGGAAGGGAAGATAACCTACATTATCTTGGGAGGGGGGTGGCAGGGTCAACAAGGAAAAGGGGCATCCCTTTCATGCCGAGAAGCTTTTGTAGTTCTCTGCACAACTTTTATGAACTATTTTGTTTGTCTTGACCATTTGGTGGCATTTTCCAATGGGAAATCACAAGCCTAATCCTTCTAGAAGGGTTAGCTGGTGACCTTTGCCACTTGGCATTTCTGAGTTTAATCTTTACAGAAAGGTCACTGCATGACATTTGTGTGAGTGCATTCTTCAGAATGTTGTCACTTGTACAAACATTACAGGCTCCAATACCAATGGAAAACTGTACCAAGTTGTAAGGAACCAATACCTCAGTCACCTAAAGAGCTTGACTGGCCAATCTCATGTTTTATGTTACTTGTCTTGACTCTTTGTCAGTGATAGTTTCTCAATCTCTGATTTACAACCAGTGTAGATCCATGTTAACTCCAGATCTATTAAGCAACAAGAGGCATAAAAAATTAACTGACATACAAACCTTTCAATTCTTAAAAGATCCGAGTTAAGATGGGTCTACATTACTCCAGATCTATTAAGCAACAAGCGGCATAAAAAATTAACTGAGATACAAACCTTTCAATTCTTAAGTATGAATGATACATATTTCATCAATACTGTGTTGTTATTTTCTATGTAAATGTTATATTGGGTGGAGAGATGTTACGTGTCACGTCATCCTTAGGCATGGAACACTGTACATCTCCTTCATACTTAGGCTGTAAAATGCACCTCACTTCTCTCTTGACTGTACCATGATTCTGAATTATTTACTTCAATCTCTTTATATATATGTATTTTAGTTTTTTACATAGGGCCAAACTCAATATTTATTTGTTGTCAATATTTTATTATTAATCTAAAATTCCATGTGTCAGTACACTGTCGTTACACATCTCACTCTTAATGGGCCGTAGAATGCACCTCTCAGTGCATTGACATCTTTGCAGAAGATAAATTTTTTAATCGGATTGTAATGAATCGTTACGCTTCAAAAAGCATCATTTTATTAAATGCATGAATTTACTGTTGCACATGTTGAAGCATATTACTGTGGCTCACAGTTTACAAAATTTTACATACTATGAAAATAGTTTAGCCTCGACAATGTGCTTTCTGTGGATACTACTACTAAACAGGGTTTTGGTATGTCTCATATCTTCTTACATATAGATTATTTGTCGTGTCTTTTAATTTTAAATTTCTTTCACCACAAAAATGAGACAGGTGGATGGTTTTTTCTAACACATTTTTAACCTCTGTTTCAGGGCAGAAATGGTAGGGAATTTCTTTTTACCCATGTGATAAACATTGTTGTAGGGCCAAAGGAAGATAGACATCTTATGACTGGATTGCATACTGTTGCAGATGTATATGTCTCTAACTCTCAGGAAGTATTAGGCTGGAAGTATGAAAGAGATTTTGATGCAACTCAAAAGTACAAGGAAGGGAAGTTCGTCCTTGAAAAATCAAAAATAATGAAGGAAGATTGGTAGGCTGCAAGTGGCTCGACTAAAGGAGCTACTGGAAATTTGATGTCAAATTCTAGGGAAGGGGATTGGTAATGATCCAATTGCTTTGCAAAATTCTATAATAAGGAGGAAATTGTTCTTTTGGTTACCTGTCCCTTCTAATGATTCATTCATTGTGTCTAGGAATTTCTGCAACCCAAAATCTCACAATAAAGGATGACCTCGTTATCTTCTGACAGTGCGGCAGTAACAAGATAATGTTGAACCCTTAACTTATCAAAGCTTCAGTTTTTTATCACATAGCAATTTTTAGGTAGAAACTGTGCATGATTTGGACACTTGCTGTTCTTCACCAGGATCTGGGATAGTGATGCTGTTGGTTTTTGTGAAGACTATTGATATAGATTATGGGATTGTGCAACAAATGTGTTTTGGAAGAGAATAAAATAATGGCCTTCTACATCATATATTTTTTACATAAGAATCTGGTTGATGTTATAGCTTGTTTGGCAAGCTGTTTAGTCATATACACTAAAGATACACGAAATCGCCATATTCAACTAACTATTTTTTGGTGCCTAAAATGCCCATATATATATATTTTTTAAACTACAGAGAGCGTCGCTGTAGCGACGGCTTTCCATGGAACTGCAACGTATTCCCATCGATATAGCAACATCTTACCGTCATAGGTATAGCATCCCTGTCACTATAATTGGGGTTTGTATTTTTCATTTTAGGAAGGGCCGTCGCAATTGCGACGTATTTCCATCGCAATTGAGACGTCTTCCTGTCGCTATAGATACGGCCTACCCATGGAAATATACACACAGCAAAATAGAACATCGTCGCTCTTGCCACGCAATTAACAGGTCGTCGCTATTGCGACAAAATTGTTGCCATGGGAAAAAAAAGACATAGACGTGGCAATTTCCACGCTTCTTCGTGGAAATTGCCACGTTTTGGCCGTGGAAAAATTGATCACTTGTACTAGTGGGTTTTAGGATCTTGGAATAGTTCATTGTAAGTTAATTCTCCAATATCACTAAACAACAACATCTAGGTGTCTGTCCAGGTGAGTGTGTGAAATACCTGGTATAACTAGTGTTCTCAGGATCCTCCTCTCAAAAGGGAGTTAAATACGAGGCAGTGTGAGTGGTTATTGATTGGGATGACCCATAGTCATAACTGAGTAGCACTGAAGATATTTCCAGGATTGTATTCATATCTGGGGGCTCTTTCGATAGTTTTAGGATTTGCTACCCTGCCCATACGATCAATCCTGCCTGTGACTGTCTTC
This sequence comes from Pseudotsuga menziesii, assembly GCA_001517045.1. Taxonomy (NCBI): domain Eukaryota; kingdom Viridiplantae; phylum Streptophyta; class Pinopsida; order Pinales; family Pinaceae; genus Pseudotsuga; species Pseudotsuga menziesii. Next base: position 190,601 of record LPNX010798607.1, read on the forward strand.
CTGATCATTGAGTATATTGAGGTGACCTTAGTGGCCTTACCTAGGATATCGAGGGGCTACTTGTAGAGGTTATTCTGTAGGTGTCCCAGCCAGGTTGGGGTCGGACAGCACAGTTGCTTTATGCATTGAAGCTAAGGGCCACAATAATTGGTTACATACCTCTGCTTGTTGTGTATGGGAGTCTCAAGCCTCTCCTAGGTGAGACATACCTGCTTCATTCGGGATCTCACTTATCCAACCTTTGTTTACTTGCATTTGGCTTTATATTTTATTAGTGATTTCTCTGTGCATGCTAGTTGGCCTAGGGTTTACGTAAATAGAGAGTCTTTGCTATTGTTTGAGTCATTGTGGATTCGAGTGCGGTTCCGCACCATTCTCGTCATTTAGCAGGACTTCCACCTTCTAATTATCCTCCTCCTTTGGGAGAGAGACCTAGACAGTCCAAGTGAACTATGTCACACATTGATTCACACACCATGGGGGATTCTTCAAAAGGTATTCCTGAACCACCTCCTCCCATTCGTGTAGACGATGGGGAATTTACACCTACTTATGATCCGTCACTCAACTTAGCCGAATTAGGTCCTGTGATTTCTAAGATAGGAGCCATGCATGATAGACCTACTCACTCCAGGTCAGATTCCCCATTGATGTGTTATCGGTATGGCATGCCGGAGGACGTCGAGACTCATTTTGAACCCGCCACTACTAGCTACGGTAGTTATGCTACGTTTGGTTTCCCTATACATGATTTGAAATTTCATGTCGAATCCGATTTTGAGCCTAACACTATGCCTAGGGGCACTCTCATTCCTTACCATGCGGAGAGGTTTGGGAGCACTAGTCACATTGCACCTTCCGTCCCAGTGGTGGAAGCTACATCATATCTCCCTCCTAGGTCTACGGTTAGCGATCTAATTAGGATACCAGATCTGAGATGAGTGATGATAGGTGGTAATACATATCTTATTACTCAGATTCCTTTGTCCTCGACCCCTAGTTATTCAAATGTACATCCTCCACCTTATTCACGTGGTCCTTCGAGCTGATATATGGCTACGATTCAGGTCCGTACTGTGGTTACTAGACCAGTTGTGTCTCAAGTCCACATGCCACCCGATACATCGGGAGGTTATGTTCATGATTCTAAAGGTCATCTTGCTACTTCTGGGGCATATATCCCTACTTCCAGAGTGTATCTTCCTACCTACGGAGTGTCTCATGGGGTTTCGCATGCGATGACCTATGGACCTTGTTATGGGATGTAGTATGGACAGGTTTCTTCACCTTATGGAGGCGGGTATCAACAACCTGCTTACTCTCCTAATTATGGCTTTGTAGCTCCTACTAGCCAAGGTCCACCATACTATGGTACTTCCATGCCACCCTATGCAGGTCAGAAAAGAGGAGGACACTATGGCCAAGGCCGAGGTGGTCATCAACCCTATATGAACTAGGGAGCGGTCCATCGACCTCATCATCCTAGGCTCCCTTTCCTCGCAACGCTTAATCTTCTTGACTTATCGAGACTTACGAACTATGCTGTGGCTCATGACCTGGCTTGGCCAGCTGTCCCTACCAAACTTCCTTTGGACATACCTAAGTTCGAAGGCTAACCGGGAGAGGATCTGAGTGAACACGTTACTACATTTCACCTATGGTGCTCTTCGAGTTCATTACATCAGGACTCAATCTTTTTGCGACTATTTCAACACACCCTCATAGGGCCTGCTACAAAATGGTATATAGAGTTACCTAGGGGCGCTTTTACTTTGTTCGACGACCTTGTGATGACTTTTCTTAATCACTTCTAGCTACTAGTGCGCTATGACATTGGTACTGAACTCTTGTCGACATTTCGGCAAGATAAAGCCACCCATATTTATGATCATATTCAAGAGTGGTGTAGACGGAAGAGATTAATTAAATCTTTTATACCGCTGAAATTCCTTCTCAAGTGGTTCCTCAAGTCATTATTGCCATATATGGCGAAGGATGTTTCCACATTCGGAGTGCAGAATGAGGAACAAGTGATCTTTAGGGCACAAGAACTGGACTTGATCTATGCTCAGTCCAGTTTTTTGCATGAGATTATTCCCAACGCTCCTCGCTCTAGTTTCGATCCCAAAGTCAAACCTGGACCACATGCCGATGGCATTGTGGGTTGTGCAAGTGCGAAACCTGCAGATTCGGTTGCAAAACAAGATATTAAATTTTCAATCAACCAATATGTTTTGGGACAAGCTACGGCTTTGTCTCAACCCACCCAAATGGTGAATGTACTTTCTATGCAATCGTCGAACCAGAAGGGTAACCAGCAGCCCGGACGGACTAGAAAAAAGGGTAAAAATAATAATCAAAAGGGTGGGAATAAGAATGAGAATGTTAACAATAATGACAAGAATGGTAGAAATGATGGGGGGGATAAGCAAGTGAAATGTAAGGTTAAATTCCCTTGCAATCTTTGTAAGGAATATCACCTCACTTACTTGTGCAATTGGATTGATGAAGCTTTGAGATTCTTAGCACAAGGCCCAACTGTGCTAACGAACCCTTTACTGCATAACCAGAATATGAACTCGAAGTCCCATGACCAGTCTAGTGATGATGATCCACCAAAGGGTAGTGGTCATGGATGCATTAACATGGTTCGTGCTGCCAAGGTTGTCACTCATGCGAAAGATTATAGTTCATCACAACCCAGCCTAGGAAAAGAACCTGATCCAACAGGAACTCCTTTGCGCATTGAGAAACCTGTGGATAAACCTGAGGCTACAACTCACATTTGTAAGGGAGTTCTTAAGCGTTCGGGGCATAATCCAAATGCCCAAGCTGCCTAGAATTATTCAGTTGTCGAGGATTTGGGCCATACTCCTTGTGCGATGTCTGCATTGGAAGTGCTTCAGAGTTGTCCTTCGCAAAGGAAGGCGTTGCTTTCTACCCTTGGTGTGAACGATGATGATTCTTCCTCTATGATCAAATTTGAAACCGCAGGACATCAGCCTCGCTTTCCCTACTATGTGTCTCTTTTGGTGCACATAGAATGTCTTGGTATGACCGTCAAACGTACTGTGATTGATGAGGGTGTTGCTGCTTCTGTGATGTCTTTGGCCTGTTGGAAGGGTCTCGGTTCTCCTGAGCTATCTAAATCAACGACTATGTTAACTGCTTTCGATGGGAGATATTTTAGGCCGCATGGCATCCTTCCTTCCATTAAAGTCCATTTGGGGGGAAAGATCATTGCGATAGAGGTTGAGGTGGTTGATGCACCCCTTGACTATAATCTCCTACTGGGTAGGAACTGGATGTACAGTATGCAAGCCATTGCATCTTTCCTGTTTGACGTTGTATACTTTGCACATAATGGGAAGATTGTAATGATTGATTAGATGACATTCAAGAATCCATCTATTACCGCATCTTCAGGAGCTTCGATCCCGATCGTTGAACATTCTCAGCTGGCAACTGGGAGTGTGGGTGTAGGCATATATCCATCCCTCATGGGAAGCTTTAGTTGTCCTACACCAATCCTCATGATAGGATCTAGTTTCGATGAGGCTTTGAATTCTATGATATCGGTGCCTTTTCGCATGAGTCATATGCAATATCCTTGGATTATTCCTTCACCGAGTACTTCAAGTGAGCCTGTCGAGATGAGCGTGTTGTTGCCTACAGCCATGATAGCTTATCAAGCTAATCTCAAGAGTGTTGTAGAGCCTCGTTCTTCCTCTTCATAGATGGAGGAGGAAGACCCCTATGTGCTGTCGGCATGGGTAGTACAGTCTTCTCATGCCCATGACTACCTTGATATGGTTTTCCCTTCAGATGAAGCGATTATCGAGGCTATGTCGGGAGTTGAGCCACCATGGGAGGAACTTCATCATAGATCGTACTTTCTTCCAGAGCTTGACCGTTTGGAGCATGAGGATTATAGGGAGATTCTTAGTCAGAAAGTTGGTAGTCCTATGGTTCCATTAAGCTCTCCTAGTCCGATGGCTAATGGAAACATGGTGAACATATCGTCAATGATTCCTATCAACATTTCTCGCAATCCTGGCACAATAGAAAATGATTGTTCCCATGCTGAGATTCTGGAATATACCGAGCTATTCAAGGAATTCCATGATATTTTTGCTTGGTCTTATGACGAGATGCCAGGTATTGACCCTCAAATTATTTAACATGAGATTAAGACTTACCCCAACGCTAAGCCTGGTCGACAACATTTATGCGCCGTGAATCCTAGGAAAGAACCCGCCATTAAGGAAGAGATAGAGAAGTTGTTGAAAGCCGGTTTCATCTATCCCGTTCCCTTAACACAGTGGGTTTCAAAACCCATTCCAGTGGATAATAAGCAGGGATCAATCCATATATGCACTGATTTCCACAATTTGAATCATGCCTATCCTAAGGATAACTTCGCCACACCATTTATAGATCAGATTTTGGATGAGTGTGCAGGGAGCGAAGTGTTCTCCTTTATGGATAGCTTTTTCGGGTATAATCAAATACAGATTAAACTTGAGGACCAACACAAGACTGCATTTATTTGTCCTTGGGGAATGTTTTCATATCGAAAAATGCCTTTCGGCCTTGAAAACACTGGAGCTACATTTTAGTGGGCGATGACCTTGATCTTCCATGATCTCAAGTCTATTATTGAAGTATTTTTGGATGATCTCGCTGCTCATTCTCGTATGAGAATGTGTCATCCTTATCACTTGAGATTGGTATTCGAAATATTCCAGCACTATTCAGTTAGATTAAATCCTCATAAGTGCATATTTTGCGTGAATTTAGGTCATTTGTTAGGATTCATCATTTCAAAAGAGGGTATAAGAGTCAACCCTTTGAAGGTTGAGGCAATACTTCAGTTGTCTCTCCTGAAGAATATTCATCATCTTCAGTGTTTGCAAGGCATGGAAAACTTCTTACGAAGATTTGTTGTCAACTTTGCCAATTTGACTAGAGGCTTTATGTGTCTCTTGAAGAAGGATACTCCTTTTTAATGGGATGAGCGAGCCTAGGAATCCTTCGATGCACTCAAGCGAGCCCTAGCATCAGCCCCGGTGATTAGTCCTCTGAATTATAGCCATGATTTATTATTATATGTGGCCACGTCCTTAGACATTATTGGTATCGTATTGGTTTAGGAGGATGAGAAGCTCCAAGAGCATGTCATATATTATCTAAGCCAAAACCTTATTGACGCAGATATTCATTATTCTCATGTCGAGAAGCTTGCTTTAGCTACCGTACATGCAGTTCAGCATTTGAGACATTATATTCTCCTTCTCTAGAATTTGGTTGTGGCCCATGTCAATCCGTTTCAATTCATCCTCACATGAAGGATGCTTGGGGGAAAGTATAATAAATGGATTGTCATTCTACAAGAATTTAATCTCGAGTTTGTTTTGGCAAAATCGAAGAAGTCTTTAGTCTTTGCAGAGCTCATATCAGATTTTCCGAGTGAGACTGAGGAGTTGGTATGTGAAGATACGATTGTTGATGAACACATATTCTTAATCTCAAATTTAGACCCATGGTATGGGGATATCATAGTATATCTGCAAACACAAAGGACCCCTACTCACCTCTCGCGAGATGAACGATGACGATTACGTCACGTCTCTAAGAACTAACTTATAGTGGACAATACTTTGTACCACCGTGGGGTAGATTCCATTTTATGATGTTGTTTAACTCATGATGAGGCTAAGGTTGTGTTGAATAATTTCCACGGAGGGGCATGTGGTGGTCATTTATCTAGGCTTTCTACAGCTCAAAGTATTTTGAGAGCGGGTTATTTTCGGTCGTCGATATTTAAATACTGTGTTGATGCGGTCAAGAGGTGCCACCCTTGCCATGTGTTCACACATAATATGTGCTCGAAACCTGCCCCGTTACATCCCATTATCATCGTCGGTCCCTTCACTAAGTGGGAGCTCGATTTTATGGATTGCAACCCAGCTTCGGCTAGGGAACACCATCACATTATAGTGGCTTTTGATTACTTCATGAAATGGGCTGAGGCTATGCCGATAGTAAAATCTAACGGTGAGACAGCCACTCACTTTATATTCAACCAAATCATTACTCGGTTCGAGATTCTGAAAGAGCTTGTCACTGACCATGGCTCACACTTTCAGAACTATATTATGGAGGAGTTGGAATCCAAGTTAGGGTATAAGCAAGATCACTCCTCTTCTTACTACCCCCAAGGGAATGGACAGGTTGAGGCAATGAATAAATCACTCAAATCCATTCTCCAACGAACCATCGCACAAAGCAAGATGAATTGGCACATTATGTTATATCCTACTTTGTGGGCATATCAAACTATGGTCAAGACTGCCACTAGTTTTTCTCCATATCAGCTTGTGCATGGAGTGGAGTTGATATTGTCGGTTCAATGTGAAATTCCTTCATTGAATCTAGCTGTGGAACTCTTACCAGACACTTCACCCTTGGAGGAGCGTTTGGTTCACCTCGAGTAACTCGATTAGTAGCGTCGGGATGCCTTGGTGGCTCTAGAGGTTAATAAGCATTGTGTTAAGGTCCAGTACGATATATCTGTCTGTCCAAGAGTGTTTAGTGAAGGAAACTTGGTCCTTTTTGTGGGATCAACCAAAATAACCCTTGGGGGCAGGGAAATTTAATCCTACGTGGCGTGGTCCTTATGTGGTAAAGCGTGTGTTAGAGAAGGGTTCCTATGAGTTAGTGGATTACGAAGGAACATCTTTGGCAGAGCCTAGAAATGGGCTCTATCTCAAAAAATACTATGCATAATATTTAGCCAAGGCTGCTTGTTGTATATTATTGTACAACTTTGCATAGTTAGGTCTTTTCCTTATCGTGATCAGGTTTGTGATTAGTTTTCATTTCTTTTGGTAGATGTCAAGGGAATATTCCACCTACATAGGATTCGCGGATGGTGCAAGCCATCACACTCAGCACTCAGCCTCAACTGCTTGGGTGATTTATACTCCTATGGCTTAGGTACTATCTTCAGGAGGTGTATGTCTATGGCCATCTTCCAACAATGTTGCTGAATATATCGTTGTTATTGAGCTTCTATGGGATGCCATTTTGCATGGCGTTCTATCTCTTGAGGTACGTCTTGATTCGGATTTAGTAGTGTCATAGCTCGATGGTTTGTACCATGTTAGATATCCGACGTTATTGAGAAGATTCTTACGTGTGAGATTGTTAGAACGACAATTTGACCATATAACATATATACACATTCCAAGAAATAATAATCAAGTTTCTGACTCATATGCTAACTACGTATTATATTGGCATTTGTTTTATTCATAATAAATTAATCACAAGCACAATTTTTACAGATGTAAATAAATAAACTGATCACCATAAAAAAAAAAAATTATATACATAAAAAATGTGGTAATACATAGTGTCATGATACAAAATTGGGGCTTTTTAAGCCACCACCATATAATACATGGTAGTACAAAATTAATACACTCCGACATGTCTAATCCTATGGAGGAGGAGAAGGGTTGTGATCATGGAATGTCACTACTGCTCTAGCTAGCCGTCGAAATAAATGCACCCATGCACGTGGTACACGCACCACCTACTGCTGCATGGCCTCAGGAAAGTCCTTGAATTGCACCATGGGAACTCTATGAGTCAGTCTCACAAAGTTGGTATGAATGCTCTGGAGCATTCACTCTGCATCCACACCCGTGATGTCATCTCCTCTTCCCCTCCGTCTATGATGAGGGAAGCCCTCTGGCCGCCATGGTCCCACATCTGCACACAAATGGTAGATGTCACTCTGTGTTGTCGCAAAAAAAAATGTCTTTTTTCTTCCATAAAATCAAGAAAATACAAAAAATTAAATAACTCAAAAAATTTAAAAAAGATTGAGGGTCGAGATTCGTTACCTATATCACCATATGTCGATCCTGGTGGCAATGGCATGTCTGGATCCCCCCAAAAATCTATCCCTGCATAGGGGTAGTCATCAATGGAAACTATCTGTCATCGCCACCATGGAAAGAAGTCAGCTGGATATGGGTTGGCCACCCTACCACCCCCCAGTCTGTGCATCACATCTGCCCAACGCTGTTGGGATGGATCTCAAACCCCATGGAGAGGAACATCCACTCTAGGGTTCAATCCTGGAACATGCTCGAAGAAAAACGTGCTCAAGATAGTGCTGAACCTGAAGTTTCGTACCCTTCCTGCCTTACACTCATTGAGCTAGTGTTTCATGTTGCTCACTAGTGTCATACTCCAGTCATAGACTGTGGGTGTCATGCACTCCACTACATAGAACATCAGAGGCCACGAGGCCTGGTGGAGTGATGCTAAGCCTGCTATCTTGCCTAGCATCAGTAATATGGCCTTTAGGCCCAACACTTGTATAGCATTGGTAGGGACTTGACTCCCCACCTTCTCAATGTCTGGAAAATAGTACACGACTATGTACTCATCGATAGTCAGGCCACCACCTGGCCCACCTTGGGAATGAAGGCTCACCACCTCCCCTCATCTAGAAAGACCAGTGATAAAGTATATTTCCTCCACCTCTATAGTGAGGGACATCCCATCAATACGGAAGGACTCTGAGTCTGGATCCCAATAGTCTACCAGCATCTGTAGAAGTCTTGGTTTGGCCCTCAAACCACCAAGACACCAAAACTTGTAGAGTCCACATGCACGAAGAGCTTGTTGAGCCATTAAGTCGGCCCTTACTGCTTCCTCTACTTCACCATGCTCACTCTCTCTCCATTCTAGCACCATCCTGCAAAAGAAATTGCAAAATTATCCATTAGTTTAGTTGAAAACCTTATGCGTAGCCTCATATGCGACTGTTTTGAAAACAACCACATATGTACACAGATTTTAGGCCATTTTCCACGTATAGCCATCCCTATACACGGAAAAAACCTTGATATCCATGTGGGCTATAGAACTCAATTTGGGATGGCTTAAAAAATTCATTTGACCATGAAAATCTATAAAAATTATATCAAAATGCAAGAGGAGAGCATGAGTAAATACCTGGAAGAAACGGTTGTGAATTCCACCAGCTGGATCTCCTGGAATTTGTAGTTTAAAGTCAGAGCTCAAATGGGTAAAAGTTTCAAATGATTTATATTTTTTACTATTTATAGAAAAAGTTTCAAATATTTGAAAAATTTTACCCCTTTCCTATAGTTTCGACATTTTCTAACCATTCTGGACCGTTTTTGACATAATTGGTGTTGTAGAGGACCTTTTTCAGTGCCGTTTCAGCCGTTAGATTGACCCGTTCATGCCAATCTCAGGTATCATGGATAAACTGGTATATAGGTTAGGTTTCACCATAGTTTGCATTTTTCATGACCTTGTGACCATATCACCATGACCTTAGGTACGAACCCACTCTATTATGTCATGGAACATTCTTGCTACTTTAGAAGTGGCATGATATGAGTGGTAGAGCTTCACCTTACATGGGTACCCTAGTTAGCACCTTATTTTCATTTGGTGCCCATGCCGATGGTTTATCCTTTAGGGTGTGGGAGTCCGTTGTATAGTACTACCATGACATTTCGCAAGAGCCTCATACTCCTCTTGATCTTATGCTGGCCTATTTCCCTCAGGACTCCCTCATGACAAGTTGTGAATGCATTATCATGAGCTTTTCCCGCCTTATTGAGCTTTATGCCAGCTCCCCTGACGTTGCGTTTCAGCCATATGGCCCGAGCTTGTCTCATGTCTAGCCATGCAGAGCCATTTTTTATATCCTTCGCAGCTTGATTCCCTTTTTATCGGGAGGGGATTTCCCCCCGAGTGTCGATATCCTACACATGTATCCTTGCATTGAGCATAGGTATGTTCCACTGCTTGGAACTAGTTTGTTTACCCTTATGACACTGGTCTCCTCCTAGTTTGTAACTATAAAGCTAGTTTATTCTTTTTTTAAGCTTTTCAAATAACTGAAAAAGTCCAAAAAAATAAAAAAACCAAAAATCCGGACAAGGAAACATGTTATGTTTGGTAGCTGTCGAGTCGTGTCACCTTTGAATAGAGCATTGTATATCACATCCATTGGTTGGGTTATAGTTTGACTTTAGGAGCTGTACTCATTTATCTGAGTTTATCTCCACTGACTGGTTAAGATTCCAGTCCCTATGGAGCCTTTTTTGATGCCTCCTATGTCACAGAGATGTCCCAGTTTGTATATCAAGTCTATGCTGCCTTTATTCAATCACCATACACCGTTATGATCTTGTTTGAAGGAAGTTGAAACCTGAGTCGGTCATTCCCGGTACAGTTACTGGTTCATGCACCTATGATCGAGTCCTTCCACATTATACAGCTTTGCTGAGTACCTCGTGTTGGATGATGGGGGATTCCTTAATGCCCTCCTTCTAGCGAATTTCATCCCATCAACTTCAGATCATTTATTTTGGGATTGGACTCTAGAGTCATTTTTGAGTGCCTTGAGACTTGCAGTCATCAGTGGCAGTTTCTCTTACCATTGACAGTTTCTTGGGAATACATCAATGTCCCCTAATTGATGGATCCTTTCAAGTGTTTGACCTCAACACATTTATTCACACTTGTTAGTTTTCACTCTAGTACCTTGATTCCCATTTTCATTATCGGTGGGTGATCTCGCGTCTGTTAACGGTATACATTAATGACCGGTAATCAGACGATGGACTACTATGTTTGACCTCGACACCTCTATTCGCATAGTAGGACATGTACTCGTAGCAGTTTGTGTATAAGACTTTCCAGATTGGTGGCATCTCTTATATGCTACCTCCTTGATCATGCCAGTGTTCATGAGATTTCAACTCTCATGACTTGATTCCAGTATATGTTAGACATTTCTAGCCACTATGGAGATCTTGATCTATTATATATCTTCAGCCATTTTGGAGATCATGGTCATTTGTATATCTTCATCATGGAGATTCTGATCTATGTATATTTTACGTGGTGATGACCACATATGTGATATCATGTATCATGCCTATTCATGGCCATTGTACTCTTATGTATCTGGGACTGTTATATGTATTTGCAGTTATATGCAGAGTTATATTATTGTACTATGTTTATTGGGTGGCTGGTCTTCCATTTGCGATCCTTCATCACCCAACTTCTGGGATGGACTTATAATGTATTTCGGCCATCGTATGACCCCTCTGACCTCACACATTAGGGGGCATCTGTTTTAGTGGATTTCACCACTCTAGGTGAATCACACTTTGTATGGCCTTCCCCTGTCCCGCTGCAGACTCCTTAGACCCTATGGACCACTTTTTGTCCTTTTATGTTTCCTTGATCATCCCTAAAAACACATGAAAAATGCTATACACAAATTTTAACCTTATAAGCGCGTACATATGCAGGTTTGACCACTAAAACTGTGTACGTTGGGATTTGTGCATAATCTAAATCCTTTTAGAGTTTTCCTTGACATGGATCCGACTCATTTGACTCCTAGCCTTCCATATTCCTTGAGATCACTTGAATTTGACCTTTCATTACCCCTTTGAAAAGCTATATAAGGAACCCCTTGGTACATTGAAGGCATAAGAGAGAATTGAGAGCAAAAAAACTATAGTCCAGTGTTGCTGGAACTTATGCTTGAATCTACATCCCTTTGTCCCTTGGAGCACTTTTGTGTTCTTCCCAAGCTTGTCTTTTGTTTGTGAGCTTGCTATCGAGAGATGGAGGATTGAAGTGGTGGAGGCCCAAGTGGGGATTCAGTTTCTCCTATTTCCAGATGTGCCGTCAGAGGTTGTATCTTGTAATCTCTGATTTATATTAATAGAAATATCTTTTCCTATCCAATGATATGTATTTGAATGAATATTTTATCCATGGGATTATGTCAAATGCTTTTACATTATTGGTTATATATGCTAGAATAGATCTAACACCATTATATATAGAATTATTGTATTGTTTACTTGTTGTTGAGGAAGTAATATAGCAATTCAAGATGAAGATTGGAAAGCTCAACGGGGATCTACTTCAACTGTCTGGAATAAGGTATGAGGTCTGATCCTTTAGTGTTAGACAGTTTATTTCTATTTCATATTGGGAAATATTGATTTCCAGTGTCAAGTTGTCTATTGTGGAACCCCAAGCCATAGGAATTTCTCTTTGTAACAACACACACACTCACTCATCAAGTGCGCATGAGAGAGAGAGGACAAGCTTGCACAAGGGAGAGAGATAATTTGTCAAATATCAAATTTATACTTTTGTGTTTTACTTTTGTTGCTGGTTCTCATTCTATCTCTGAGGAAGTTGCAAGGTTTTCTGCTTTATAGTTTCCCCAAGGAAAAATATTTGTGTCTTTTGTCTCTTGTGATTATTGTTTTACATGTTATTCTCTCAGATAAGATCCTAAATCATATTGAATAATCTATAAAAATATAACATACATAACCATTTTCCTCCCCCTATTACACTCCATCTCTCCCTCTATCTATCTCTAACTCTCCCTCTATATCTCTTCCCCTCTCACTCTTTATCACTCTCTCTCCCTCTCTCCCTCTTTCTGCCTCCCTCTTTCTGCCTCCCTCTCTCTCACCCTTCCTCCCTCCCTCTAACTCTCTCTCTCTCTCTCTCTGCCTTTATTCATCATTACCTCTCTCTTGCTCTACCTCTCTCCCTATATTATTACCTATCACCCCCTTGTTCCCTCTTTTTTTCCCTTCCTTTCTCATTCCTACCCCCATTATCTCTCTCTCCTTCTCTCCTCTCTCGCTCACTCTCTCCCCCTCACTCCCCCTATCTCCCCCTCTCTATTTCTCCCTCCCAAACTCTATATATCTATATATATCTCTCTCTCCCTCTCTCTATATCCCCATATTCATCCCCCTCTTCCACTCCATATCTCCCTATATCTACATGTATCTTTCCCTCACTTCATCTCTCCCCCTTTCTCTTACTCCCTCTCCCACTCTCTCTCTCTCCACACCCTCTTTCTCCCTCTCTCTCTTACTCCGTCTCCCACTCTCTCTCTCCACGCCCTCTTTCTCCCTCTCTCTCTCTCCCTTCCTCCCTCCATCTCTCTCTCTAACACTGGCCCTTTTTCCCTCCCTCCCTCTCCCACTCTATCTCTCACTCCCTCTTTCTGTCTCTTGCTCCCTCTGTCTCCGTATCCATTTGTATCTCCTTCCGTATCTACCTCTCTATTTGTCTCCACTTGTATCTCCTTCTTTTTATGCCTCTACCTTCCTCCCTCCCTCCCTCCCTCCCTCCCTCCCTCTCTCTATCTTCCACTCCATCTTAATTTATCTCTCTCCCACTTTCTCTCTCTCTCTCCCTCCTTCTCTCTCTTTCTCTCTCTACCACTGCATCCCAATTTCCCTCCCTCCCTCCCTCCCTCTCAGCTATTTATCTCTATCCCTATCTCTCATTCTCTCACCCTCTCTCTATGTCCCTCTCCCTCCATATATATATCTCTCACTCTACCTCTCTTCCTTTCTATCTCTCTCTCACCCTTTCTCTATGCCTCAATCTTTCTCTTACTCCCTCTCTCCCTCCCTTTATCTCTTTTTTACCATCACTTTCTCTCATATCTCTCTCACTCTTTTGTCTCTCCCCATTTCTCTCTCTTGACATATATTCTTCCCTATCCTTCTTGCTCTTTATATCCATCTATATCCCTCTCTCAATATATCTCTATTCCCCCACCTCTCTCACTTTAAATCTATCACTCTCACTCTCCCTCTTGACCTCTCTCTCCATATAAAGTTGTATTCCTCCCTCCCTCTCCCGCTCCCTCTCCCTCTATTTTTCCCTCTCTCTCAACCTCTCCCTCACCTTGTCACTCTCCCTCTCTCCCTATCACATTCCTTCTTACTCTTAGCATCCCTTTCTCTCTCTCTTTATCCCCCTCCTCTCTTCCTCCCTCACTATCCATCTCCCTCACCATCTCCCTTTATCTCCACTTATTTGTCTTCCCCTCTTGCCCCCTCTCTCTCCCACCTTACCTCTATCCCTACCCACCTTCCTCCCTATCTCCCTCTCCTCTCCCTCTATCTCCCTTCCTTTCTCTGCATCTCTCTTCCTCTTCATCTCTGCCCCCTCTCTCTATTATGCTTCATATCTCTCTATCCCTTCATATCTCTCTCCCTCCCTTTCTCTTTCCATCCCTTTCTCTCCCTTTATCATCCCCCCTCTCTCTTCCTCTCTATTCCCCATTCCCTCCATCCCTCCATCCATATCCCTCTCCCTCTCCCTCCCTCCCTTCCTTTACCTATCCCCCTCATAGACTCTCTCTCTCTCTCTCTTATCACCCCCTTCTCTTTCCCCTCTCTCTTCCATATCCACATGTATCTTCCTCCCTCTACCTCTCCCTCTCCCTCTCTCTCCTTCTCTTTCTACCTCTCTATCATACTCTCTCATTATATCTCTCCATCTCTCCCTCTCATTCTCCCTCTCTATCTCTCTTTGTCTCTCTTTCTCTCTCTCACTTTCTTTCTATATCCTACCCTCTCACTTTCTCCAACCCTCTCCTTCTCTCTACCCCCCTCTCCCTCCCTCTCTCTCCCTTTGTCTCTTTGCCCCACTCTCCCTCCCTCTCTCTCCACATCTCTCTCTCCCCTCCCCCTCTCACTGACTCTCTATCCACCTCTCTTCCCCCTCACCTTTTTCCACTTCCTTCATTCCCTCTCTCTCTCCTCACACAATCATTTTCTCTCCCACTCTATCTCTCTCCCTTTGAACCTCCATTTATCCCTCCCTCCCCCTCTTTCTCTTCCTCTCTCCCACTCTCCCCCCTCTCTCTCCCTCCATCTCTCTCTATCTCTCTCTCCCCTCTCTCTCTCCCTCTCTCTCTCCATCTCTCTCACTCTCTCCCTCCCTCCCTACCTATTTTCCTCCCATTTTTTTTTATCTATCTCTCCTCTCTCTATTTCTCCTCTCTCTCTTCTCTATCTCTCTCCCTCTCTCTTTCCACCATCTCTCTCTCTCTCATAGCCTCTCTCTCTACCTCTCTCCCTCTCTATCCCTCTTCCTCTCACTTTATCTATTTTAACTTACTCTTTTACCCTCCCTCTCTTTGTTCCTCCCTCCCTCCCTCTCTCTCCAACTGTCTTTCTCTCTTTATCCATCTCTCTCCATATCCCTCTCTTACTCCTTATCCCTTTCTCTCTCTATTTATCAATCTCTCTATGTCACTCTCTCTCCCTCTCTCTCTCTCTCCTACACTCCTCTCTCTTTGTCTCTATCCCTCCCTCTCTCCCTCTCTTTCTCACTCCCTCTCTCTAACCCTTCCTCCAGCCCTCTAACTCTCTCTATTTCCCTCTATCCCTCATTACCTCTCTCTTCCTCTACCTCCCTCCCTCTATTTCTACATATCACCTCTTCTCTCCCACTCTCTTTCCCTCCCTTTCTCTCTCTCTCCCCCTCTCTCCCTCTCCCCCCCTCACTCCCCTCACTCTCTCTCTCTCCCTCCAAAACTCTCTCTCTCTCTCTATCTCTATCTACCCATATTCATCCCCCTCTTCCACTCCATCTTTCCCTCTCACTTCATCTCTCCCCCTCTGTCTTACTCTCTCTCTCTCTCTCTCTCACTCTCTCTACAAGACATATTTCTCCCTCTGTCTCACTCCCTTCCTCCCTCCATCTCTCTCTCTAGTACCTCTCTCTGCTTGTCCCTCCCTCCCTCTCCCTCTCTCCTACTCCCTCTCTCTTCATCTCCATTTCTATCTTCTTCCATCTCTGCCTCTATCTCTATCTCCATTTGTATCTCCTTCTCTCTTTCCCTCTCCCTCCCTCCCTCTCTCTCTCTCTCTACCACTCCATCTTAATTTCTCTCTCTCTCTCTCTCTACCACTCCATCTCAATTTCACTCTCTCTCTCTCTCTCTCTCTCCCTCCCTCCCTCTCTCTCTCTCTCTCTCTCTCCCATGTTCCCTCCCTCCCCCCTCCCCCCCTCTCAATTATTTCTCTCTATCCCTCTCTATCCCTCTCTTCATCCCTCTCTCTCCTTCTCTCTCCCTCTCTCTATGTCCCTATCCCTGCCTATGTATGTCCCTCCCTCTCCCTTTCTATCTCTCTATCCATGTCTCACCTTTTCTCTATGCCTCACTCTCTCTTTTCCTCCCTCCCTCCCTCCCTTTATCTCTTTTTCACCATATCTTTCTGCCATATCTCTCTGACTCTTTTCTCTCTCCTAATTTCTCTCTCTCCATATCTACTCTCCCCTCTCTCTCAATTTAAATCTCCCACTCTCACTCTCTCTTGTTGTCCCTCTAGATATCTATTTCTCAATATAAATATATCTCGCTCCCTCTCTTTGTCCCTCTCTCTCTCTTTCTCTCTCTCTTTATCTCTCTCTCTCCCCTCTCTCTCAACCTCTCCCTCACCCTATTGCTCTCCCTCTCTCGCTATCACATTCCTTGTCACTCTCACTATCCCTCTCTCTCTCTCTCTCTATCCACCCCCTCTCTTACTACCCCTATCCATCTCCCTATTCCCCTCCTTCCATATCTCTCCACTTCTTTGTTTTGCTCCCTTCCTCCCTCTATCTCGCTCCCTTCCTCCATCCATCTCTCTCTCTAGTATCTCTCTTTGCTTGTCCCTCCTTCCCTCTCCCTCTCCCTCTCCCTCTCCCTCTCTCCTACTCCCTCTCTATTCATCTCCATTTTTATGTTCTTCCATCTCTGCCTCTATCTTTATCTCCATTTGTATCTCCTTCTCTCTTCCCCTCTCCCTCCCTCCCTCTCTCTCTCTACCACTCCATCTTAATTTCTCTCTCTCTCTCTCCATCTCTCTCCACCACTCCATCTCAATTCCCCCCCCCCCTCTCTCTCTCCCATGTTCCCTCCCTCCCTCTCAATTCTTTCTCTCTATCCCTCTCTATCCCTCTCTTCATCCCTCTCTCTCCTTCTCTCTCCCTTTCTCTATGTCACTATCCCTCTGTATATCTGTCCCTCCCTCTCCCTCTCTTCAGCTTTATCTCTTTATCCAATGTCTCACCCTTTCTCTATGCCTCACTCTCTCTCTTCATCCCTTCCTCCCTCCATTTATATATTTTTCACCATATCTTTATGCTATATCTCTCTCACTCTTTTCTCTCTCCCAATTTCTCTCTCTCCATATCTATTCTCCCCTCTCTCTCTCACTTTAAATTTCCCACTCTCACTTTATCTCATTGTCCCTCTAGATATCTCTCTCTCAATATAAATATATCTCTCTTCCTCTGTTTTTCCCTCTCTCTCTCTATCTCTTTATCTCTCCCCTCTCTCTCAACCTCTCCCTCACCCTATTGCTCTCCCTCTCTCCCTATCACATTCCCTGTCACTCTCACTATCCCTCTCTCTCTCTTTATCCGCCCCCTCTCTTACTACCCCTATCCATATCCCTATTCCCCTCCCTCCATATCTCCCCACTTATTTGTCTCCCCCTCCCCCCCTCTCTTTTCCACCTTTCCTCCCCCTTAACCAGATCCCTTCATACCCACCTTCCTCCTTATCTCCATCTGTCTCCCCCTCTATATCCCTTCATCTCTCTACATTTATCTCCTTCTCCCTCTCTCTCTCTCTCTTAGACCTCCTATCTCTTTCTCCATTCATCTCTCTCTTCCTCCCTTTCTCTTTCTTTCTCTCTCCCTCCCTCTCTCTCTCCCTCTACCCCCTCTCTCTCATCCTCTCTCTCTCCCCCATTCCCTCCCTCCCTCCCTCCATCTCCCTCTCCCTCCCTTCCACTGTCTGTCCCTCTCCTAGACTCTCTCTCTCTACTTCCATCTCTCTTTCCCTCTCTTCATCTCTCTCTCTATATCTCTCTATCTCTCTCTCCCCTTCCTATCACTGCCCTTTCTTTCCCCTCTCTCTTCCCTATCCCCCTGTATTTTCCTCCCTTTATCTCTACCTCTCCCTCTCTCTCCTTCTCTTTATATCCATTTCTCACACTCTCTCATCATCTCTCTCCATATCTCCCTCTCCCATTCTCCCTCTATCCATCTCTCTCTCTCTCTCTCTCTCTCTCTCTCTCTCTCTCTATTTCCCCCTCTCTCTCCCTCTCTCTCCACATCTCTCTGGCTTCCTCTCCCTCCCCCTCTCTCCCTTCCTCTCTCTACCCCCCTCTATCTCCATATCTATGCCCTTCCCCCTCTCCCTCACTCTCTACCCACCTCTATTCCCCCTCTCTTCCACTCTCTTCCCTCATTCCCTATCTCTCTCCCCCTTGTATTTCTCTTTCTCTCTCTCTCCTCACATAATATCTTTCTCTCTCACTCTATCTCTTTTTATCATTCTCTCTCTCTCTCTCTCTCTCTCTCTCTCTCTCTCTCTC
>LPNX010798607.1:210441-271432 GCA_001517045.1 Pseudotsuga menziesii
TATTCCCCCCTCTCCCTCCCTTTCTCCCTCACTCACCCTTTCTCTCTACTACCCTCTCTCCACCATCTCTTGCTCTCTCTCTCCTCACGCAGTCTCTCTCCACCCTCTCTCATCCTTCCTCTCTCTCTCTCTCCCCCTCTATCTCCTCTATCCCTCCCCCCTCTCTCTCCTTACCTACATTAACCGTCAACTGTAGATCTATATGTTTACCTTTGGATTCAATTAATACTACATCTTGAAGAATTTATGTTCATGTTCATTGTATGTATAGATCTTAGCATATATAAAAATATTTGACAAATAGGAAGGAGCAACTCACATTGAATGAGATTGTTTGTTATCACGTTTATAAGTTTTAATGATTATATGTTTTTGAAAACAAGGATTAGTAATTATGTATTAGTTTTTAAATTGTTTGGGTTATATCGCTTATGGGCTTACCACTTAGGATTTGAAAGGATTAAAGAGGGGTTAGGATTTTAAAAGGTTTAAGGTTATGAGTTAAAAGTTACAAGCCTTATGTTTTATAAATGTTGGTAATTATATAGGTGTGGGGTTAGAGTATGGGTATTATTCCTCCTAAAAGTTAGGACTATAAGATTTATAAAAGATAAATATTGTATCTATTAGGGTTTAGGTTTAACTCTCATTAATTAGGTGTCATAAGTGTTAAATGCTATATTATATGGGTTAATTAGTTTATATGTTAGTTAGAGAGTTTAAGTAATAACTCTCATAAGGTTAATTATAGATAATATTTTATTCTAGGTTAGTAACTATGGGAATTAAGAAAGATAAGTGTTATAAGAATTGAAAATATAAACAATAGTTTTTATAAGAGTTGGAAATGTTGTGTTTATAAAGGTAAGGTATAATTAAATGGTTATAAGTTTTGGATTTATGTTTGATAAAAAATTATGTAAATTAATGTTTTTCTTTTAAATTATGTAGATTAATGTTATCTATATTACTAGTATTATAAAGTAAAAGCTAAACTTACAATTTATTTAAATTTTAAAGACTAATCATTACTTAAAGTCAATGATAATAATCACATATAAATATTTACCACCAAAGCTTTGAGTAATTAGTTTTAATTAGACTCTATATAACATTATTCTTTTGAATCAACCACAAAAATAATATTTAATTTGTGATTGTATTATCCCTCCGCATTTAAGGTAATAATATTTTCTAGTTTATAATGGTAGTAATTAATCCTCCTTTTAGGTATAAATTATCTAAATTTTTTGAGGTCTTTTTAACAAGAAGTTATTATCTGTTTATTTTTGTATGATTTTAAAAGTGGAAAGGGTCAGACAAGATTGGGTAGTGAAGACAAGTGCGGATTTAGACAAGATTGTGGTAGGAGACGTTCCTTCAGAAATTGGGCATTTGAAAGGATCTCAATAGCTGGCTTAGATGATAATGATTCAATGGATTTTAATAATTTGATATATTTCTATTTATTTTGCATCAATATGGTTGTAAGGTTAGATAGACAATTGTTAGTTTTTCTATATAAATAGTGTCCATCTTTTTGTAGTTAGATAAATAACTTTTTATTTTTAAATGTTATTTAATTTTTTTCAATTATATTGTTTGTATTTTATAGTTTAAAGTTGGAAAAGAAGATTTTTATTTCACATGCAGTTATTACTAATAAACATAAAAAATTTACGTTGTGACCTATAACTAACACAATTAACTTAACTTATATTTTAAACTACAAATTACTTAGTTAATTATTATATATATATGATTCATCTAATTTTTAATAAATTCTAATTATAATAAAAAAGATTAACCTATTTACATTATTTTTAATAAATATTTTAGAAAGAAATGCATTAGCAAATTCAGTATGTTGACTTCTTCTATGCTCCAAATTACCATTTACCATTCGTGTAATATTTCATGGATTGCCGGTCAAGTTTCCTTTTTATGTATCAAAATAATTGTATGAGGTTTTAATGGCTTAAACCTTAGTCAAGTTTGAACTCTGTGGAACGGACGTTTTTATTTTTTAGCTGTTGAAATTATTGCTTAGATTAATTTGGAAAATATATTTGTCACATGTGACAATCTATGGAGATCTTATATATTTGTCACATGTGACAATCTATGGAACTCTGTGACAATCTATGTGAAAATATATTTGATTATTTTTTAAATGAAGATCTTATATGTTTATTTGTATATATAGATAATCACAAATCATAGTAAATCATCATGTAGATGAATATTTGTCATAATTCATTTTTATGGATTTGAGCCACATTATTTTTTGCATCACTTTGATGTCTTCCATTCTTTCTAGATAGTTTTTCTTTTGTAGGAATATATGCATATTTGGGTCTCTTATGTTTCTCAACATATCCCATTGGCTTTTTTTGTCTTTCTATTTCTCTTCTTTTAATTTGTTTCAATATAATTCCCTCAAATAACGGGATAATACACTAGAAAAAGCTTTATTGATTAGACTTTTGATGGATTTTGCACAAAATTCTTTTGCAATTATTTCATAGGGATTTGTAATTCACAAAAGAGGGTTCCTTAGTGCCTATAATTTTGAAGGTTTTTGAAAAATTATTCTGCAATTATTTTATAGGGATTTGTAGTACATGGAAGAGAGTGGATGGCAGTGGGATGGTGCAAGCTAATGTAGGTCTCTTTTGATGGGTTAGATGCAATGGAAAACTAAAAAAGCACGAATTCATCAACTTACATGGATATTTTGAGATACTTACACAATGAATATTGCTTTGAGTAAAAAAGATGAAATGCAGTCCAAATTGAATCACGTTTCCAAATATATATAGTTTTTCTATTAAAAATGTTCATAGCTATCTTATCCTTGATCATTTTTCACAAACACCTTTTTTTAGGGGGTGGGGGGGGGATTATAATGTATATATGTTTTGTGGGTGCAACCTTTGAGTTCCTAAATGATGGAATCGACCTATGAAAGTTTGTAGACATATAGAGAATAACTAGTACTACCGCATTGTTATTTCTAAAAAAACAAAATTATTAATTTTATTTTAATTATATAAATGATTAAACCTCAAAAAAAATGCACCAAGTGTGGTTGCACCATTTAAATGTCAATGAAATGATAATGAAACAATTATTTTTCAAACTCCTTTAGTGCACCATACAATATTTTTTCAAAATGCTTAAGAAACTAAACAATTAAAAACGAAACACTAACAATGTGTTTTTGAGTCAAGGAGTCATGACACAACAACAATAAAAGAAAAATTGAGAAAATATATTCTTTTATAAATAATATATTTGGAATCTATAGAAAAAATTGTATTTGTATCTAAATATTCATAAAAAATGATGGTGTGTAGCATATTATAACCAACGGTTAAACACGTGCATATTGAAAAGATGGTTGGAATCAAATTAGACATGGTGTTAAACCATCATACAATCTAATACCATGGTCACATACACCTAGGACACACTTTAATTTGTTTTGTACTTATGTCATATGGTGCAAACCTTGGTTATGTTGGTCTAGCAAGGTATTTGTGTGTTTTTTACTCATTAATGCACCAAATCGCCCTCACTTGACCATTCTGAAGACACATATGCCCTCATTTATGATTATTCAGTCCTTGGTGCAATCCGAATCCTTGAAACAAGGAAACTGGTTGATTAGATGCATCCATCCATGGTATTTGGGTGTTTTTGTCTCTTTTGCACCATTTATTGCTTCCTAGAGACATTCCCACTCACCCATGCACTCCACCACACCTATCCTACCCTCATTTATGTCCTACAATGCTTCAAACATGTTTACATGGCCATTCGTGACCATTTGAGGTGGTTTTCGAGCTCATTAGTCCACCTAGGGGACTTTGAGGTCCAGTCTAATCCTACCACATGTATGCATCAAATTTTCCTCCAAAGGATAATGTTTTTCTCCTATTTTATTATAAACATGTTCCAAACATATTTACATGTTGGAAAGTAATAGAAACTTCAGTTATTGACACCATTTCTGTGTGTTAATTTCACTCTTTTTTTGCATAATTTGTGAATATATTGAGTTGTGAGTATTACCTTAGCTCCTAAATATTTCTATGAATCATATTTTCACATGGTATCAGATCTCTTTGGAGCTACAAATCGAATTCAGAGAGTTTGAGTTTCTATCTAGGGTCTCTTCTAGAAAAGTTTGAATGTTTGCATTGCAAGTAGTTCCAATGTCTTTTTCACTTAGTGCACAAGCATAAATGGAACAGAGCCATGTTTTGATGACCCCATTCAATTATTTTGAATTGAAGGAAAAAATGGTGATACAGTTGAGGTTGAAATGGCTCTATAGAGTAACCACGGGGATTGAGACCGAGCCCAACACTGTTATGGAAATATCGAAGTAGTTCAATAGGTTGGATGAGGAATTTGGGATTCTTTGTCTCATTTTTTAAAGCGACATTCTCTTCCATTTAGAGAGGAGGGATGGGATTCAAGGGTCCAATCAAGAACTTGGAAAAAGCTCAAAGTGGTTTCTTGCTTGATCAAGACAGATTTGAGTCATTTGACCATACAACTCTCCACAGAGATCGACACCAAGAATCCGATCACACATCATAAATACCTTTTTCAAGCATGTAAAATTTCCAAAAAACAAAAAAAAAATGCTGTGTATATCCTTATGAAATCAAAATTATAGCTAATGTTCAAACACTCATTTTATAAGAGGGTTTTTTTTATTTTTCCTGCAAAATCCCTACCAAATATGTAGGGCTACATGATATGCTTCATCTTTGTTGACCTCATTGCAAATTCAAGAGATGATAATGAAAATTTCAATACCATGAAATTTGAAATATATAGCACTCTGATTTTATTGATGATCCTAACATCCCTCTATCTCAAATTACAATATACACAATGAATATATCGTTCCAGCAAAAACTCATCTCCTTCAGGGTTTTCAAGGTAAATTGAATAAATCCAATCTTTTTTTAAGAAGAAAAGAAAATACAGCTATCAATGTTGCTACCATTCTAGTACAGAGAGATATATACGATGTGTATAAAAAACATAAAGGTGAATAAAATATACTTATTACGTTCGTACAGAGAGATATATATGATGTGTATACAAAACATAAAGGTGAATAGCATCTACCTATTATGGTATAATGTTGTCGGGCTGACGAAGGCGGGCCAGGGAAAAGATGAAATACAGGATGTGAAATCAACTTTAGCATGCCAATAAATGCAAATAGGCTGTGCACTAGCCATTGGAAGAATATGACCAGGTATGATGATGCTTGCACAACAAAGTTTCAAAAAAAAGTGTCCCATGACTCATCCATGCTCTGTGGATTTTCTTCCCATGCCCGTTGCAATTCCTCTAAGTACACGCTATTGGTGTCATCAATGAAATTATCGGTCATCCTTGACAGAGGCATGAATCCAGACACCATGACTCTTGATGAAATTTATGCCCCATGGAGTGCAATGATCGAACCTGCTGAAGGGTCCATAGGGCCCTTTTCATGTATGAGGACTGAGCTAGGTGAGTTCTAACAACTTCCCTGATTAAACCAGGAGAATTTTTTTGCAAGACCATGGATGACACCTATGGTTTCTAGACTCTCAATCACATTCTAACCAAGGGAAAATATCACAAATTCCCTTTATTCAAATTACAGACAAGGAAAATTATCCAATATTCAAGCGGTAACATTCAAAAGACCATACCTAATCCTTGTATTTTTGGGAGGATTTGAAAACATTAAATGAAAAACAAATAAAAAAATGCCTCCATCAAATTTCCTTTGATTCAAATTCAAAATAAGGAAACCTTACCAATTCTCAAACCCTAACATTCACTAAGGATAATTGAAATTCAACCAAAATCACAGACATTTGAGTTTCAGAACACCTGGTAAATATACAGTTGATGGCTATGTTACCTCCTATGCTTGAATCATCTGGAATCCTCCTCTAGTATTTATCTCAAAGATGATTCTAGCATCTAGCCACTCTAAAATAAATGTTCTCACCTCATACTGCTGTCAAAATTGACTTTCGTTTCTATGAAATTAACCAAACGGTTCCTTTCGTTTGTATGAAATTAACCAAACTGTGAAATTAACCAGATGGTTCCTGAAGGTTGAGGGCTAGTAGTTCAATTTTCTCTTTCTCAAATCTCTCAGTGTTGGAATTTCATCTCTACGCTTCATACTATTGACTTTTTATTTTCCCCCGTCACACAAGTTTTTGAATTTTTATTTTACCCAGTCACAAAAGTTGTTTTTGGGTGAAAATATAACCCTTCATGAAAATATAACCCAAAAACAATGAAGTTATTAAAACAATAAAACTATCATACCCCAAAATGAGGAAATGTAACACCGTATGTCTTAAATGAACTAAGTTATTTTTCAAAATTATGATTTACCAAGTTGATTCATGGCATGGAATACAAATGATAATGTGTAAATTTGTATGTGGTTTCTTTTTAACCAAAAAGTTGTATAATATTTTTTATTTAATCAGAAAAAGTGATAACATACATAGTGAAAAACTCTATAAAAGCTCGCATTTAAACATCATCAAAGATAAAATTTAAGAAAACACTTAAAACATAAGCAAACAAAACACTTCGAATTTGACTATGTTTGTAGTTATATAAGCATTGAGTAAGTTACATATTTTATTTACTTTGAAGCTATATATATATATATATATATATATGTATATTGTTTGAATGGAAGAATCTATCTTATACTACATTGTAACAAATATGTGATTTAAAGACGAATTGAACAATTGACTTTCACCAACTAAGAAAATAATCCTTTTTAGGTTTCAAGAGTTGTACACAAATATCATTGTCATATTAAACTGACCTCTGTGAAACGTCATTGTGAAATTCAGGACAACGACATTATGTGAAATTACTAAATTAACATAAATTCTATGGTAAGTAGAGCAAGTGCAACATTTTTAAAAGGAAAAAAATGAGAAGAAAATATAGTATCTATCTTCAATTTCAAGATGGAAGTGGCCACCATGTGATCCTTCATTGTGGGAGGCATCACCTCAAGCACAAAAAAAACATTTTCTTTTTAGAGAGATCCCACTAAAATTAAAAAAAATCCAAACCAAGGGACATAAGGTTTGAAGTGAACATACATGGAAGAAATGAGAAGAGGAATCCATGCATGAGTGCAATGGCTCCCTCACTTGGGATTAATGAGACAAGACCTGTTGTGCATTGGTGTGGGTGACGATTCCAAGTGGATCACATACCCAATTTATCATCAAACAACATTTTAACATCAAACATTTGTAATGTAAATGGAATCAAACCTAACCAAATTGAACTTTCTAAGGGAACCATATTCTTTTTGTGGGATCCCTATTTTACACTATAATTCCCTTGTCTAACTTGAATGCATCATTGGCAATTTGATCTGCAATTGAATTATTGAGATGCGTGAGTTGTATAAGTTTCACATCGTCGAGGCATTGAAGGTTCCAATTACTACACTCATAATTCCTACATTGTGTATTCCCTTCCTTAAGTTTTTTCCCCTTTATATGCATTATGAAAAGAAATGAGTTTCTAAAAATTATAATCTATTGTAGTTGAATATTTCACAACTTTTGTACATACAAGGAAGGTGTACAGTTCATCCTGGTTACTTGTCACCACACCTATACCCATGAAAAATTCATTTCTTCCTTTCCATCAAGATCCAGAATACCCTGCACTTGCCAACCCTTAGAATTACTTATATAATATTCTATTAACATAAATTATAATTATAGAAAAAAATATAATCATATTTGTGAAACACCCCCAAAGCGTGGAAATGAAACATACCTTTTGTTCATTTTAAACATACCAAAGTTATTTTCAGTGTTTCAATTCCCTTTCTTTGGGGGTATGGGAGTATCCTAGTACTATATACTTTCATTTCATCAAATAATGTTGGCCTACTCATATTTTTACTTCAATTTGCTTTGCTTCTATATTTGCATGTGTTTTTCTCACAGACACACAGGTAGGCAGTCACTCTCACTGGTTCTCTTTGATGTGTGGTCCATGTTCAAATCTCCTATGGTGGCTTTCCATCCTCCTCCACTTAGAGTTATCTTTAAATTTTTCAATTTTCAATATGTATGGGATTTATATGGTTAGGTAGGTGTTTTAGGAGAATTGATTTGGTATTCAAAATCTTAGTAATAAACATCCAATAATGAGAAGCTATAAGAGTTTTGTTTTAAAGCGAATTAAATTCTAGGGGAAATCAAACATAATGGCCCTATGGCCAAGTTTCAATTGGACAAATTAGAATCTTCAAAGGTCTATGAAAAAGTTTCACAGGCATTTATTAAAAAAAAAGGGTAGAGTTGTCAATATAATAGAAATAAAAAACTGAAATTGAAATTGAAAATTGCATAGAAAATTTGTTGCAAGTCATTAAAAAGGAGAATATATATATATATATTTAATTTTATAAATAAATGATACTTAAATTTTATGTAAAAGTTTTGAAAATTTAATTTGAAATTTTGAAAATTTATCCATAATTATAAATTTTAAATCTTTTCCACTTATTGTTATTCCACACACACACACACACACACACACACACACACACACACACACACACACACATATATATATATACATCAAACACTAAAAATTATCACAAGTTTTGTAATATATGGCAACATATTTCCAATACTCTCCAATCTTTAATTACAAAAAGATCCACAAAATAATCCTTCACATTAAAATTTTTTTATACAGTATTCAATAAAAAAGACCAAAATAATTTCACAAAATAATTCTTCACATTAATTTTTTTTATACAGTATTCAATAAAAATAAAAATAAAACATAGACCAAACAATGGTTACAAGAGAAAACATATAGATTAATAAGGTGTAGGATATTTTCTAACCACCATAGAATTGTCCATAGATTTTTAGTGACCATGTGATCTACATTTTGCATATTTCTAAAAGAGATACAGTTTATTTTTTTGAGCTCGGCAACAAAAGACTCTGGTCAAGAACTTGTGTCTGTAGCGAAGTTCCTTGTGCTATGTTGTGTAATTCAAGTCGGTTAAGCGAAATGACGAGCAGACGAAGGTTATAGTTGTGAGGCTCTAATATTTCCATGGGATTGGAATTGAAATATCTCAGTAAGATAAAGAAATTGCGTCCAAAACAAAGCTCTTCGAACCGCAAGGCCTTAAAATTTCCATAGACTGGGCAGTGGAAGAGATTAAGAAAATCAAGAACTTATGTCTTTAGTGAAGCTTCTCATCTTGCATTTTTTTATTTAAGTCGGTTAAGCAAAAGGAGCAGTAGACAAAATTTAAGGCCGTAAGATTTGCAAGAGTTGGGAAGAGGAAGTGCTTGTGAAAAAAAACATGTGTCCGATGCAAAGTTTGTCAATAATTTTTGTAAGGAGATGGTTTATCTACATTGAAAGAAGCTTATTATTTCCACCGCTTAGAAAGTAGAATATCCACTGTTGTAGATTGAGGAATTGATGTTGTTCCATTCCTACTACTAGAGTGTCATTGATAATATTAAATAATTATTGATTTAAGCTGACTAATAATATTGATTATCGCCCAGTGTTAGATAATGGGTCGCAGTATGATAATGTTGATTATTTCCCAGTGTTAGATAATGGGTCACAGTCGGATAATGGATCACATACACTAAAAGAGGATCTCAACCTTTCATTGCAAATGCCTATTATCCGAACATACCATTTGCATTGACCCTACAGAAAATAGGCATGAAATTTTCGAGAACATGCAAATGATGCAACATACATGAAATTTTCCAGAACACGCAAATGGTGCAACATACATGAGTTAATGGAAGGAAAACTCTCACCCTCCTAGTGAGACACAAGGAGGTTCCTCATAGGTCATCGATAGATGACAAAACCTTGAGAGGAGCAGCCCCTTAAATAACATGTTCGGTGTAAACTAAAAAATAAATGGATGATTTTATTAAAATGTTTATTTCCAATTAAAAAAACAATAAACTCATTTACCTATGTTTTTATATTGATCATTTATATTTTTTCAAATTGATTATATTTAATTTGAAAATAATCATTACTCATTTATTTTTAATGATATTAAATGAATAGTTCATTTATATAATATGTCATTTGTAGATGGGGTTCATCAAAGACACAAATTGTAATTCAAGAACGAAGTTGTATTATGAAGTTATCTTCTTCCTTTGTCAAAATAAGGTTAATAAGGTCGTTTTTGCTAGTGGTTGATGGTTTTTTTTGTGGGTAGGTTTTTATGTTGTCAGGTGGTGTATTTTTTCTGGTACTACATTTTTTGGTTCCAACTCAAGAAGATATATTGTTGCAAATTCATCTTCAAATTTAGGTGGATCCTACATGCACTAATCAAGGCTCCCTGAACAACAAAATCGGGCTAAAAATGCATACATTAAAATAAATTTAAGCCTAGTAAGTTCACGAGAATCATAGAAGAAATGTGTTGGACTTACTCTAGATCCAAACCAATAAGGTTAGAAAAATATAGATGAGAGGGAGGAAACGTTCAGGGACTAATATTAATTTTCATTAGGTTGGTGTTTCCCCATTATGAATGTAGTATAGTAGGCCTATTAGAAGGGAAAGAGAGGGAAACAAACAAAAATTTGTAAGTTAGAAGGTACTTTAAAAGGTTTAGGATAGACATATAAGAAATAAATGGTGTCGATAACTAACATTATATAGTGATGATAAAAACTTCAAGTTATTGTATGGAACACTTATGGACTATTTACCTTGAGAGAGAAGATAAAAGTTCGACACCTTGGTCTTGTGGGTAAAAAGGGTTGTTACCCCATCTTGATGGTACACCTTGGTCTTGTGGGTGTAAGGGTTGTCTTCCCACTTTGTTGTGACCCCTCTTGTTGACTTGTGGTCTTGTATGAATACCTTGGTTGTCTTAGTGTTAGCGCCCCCTCTTCAAAGTGGTTCCTTGACCCTTTTGTTATGATGAATTAAACTTATCATTTTATATTATATGATATATTGACCTTTGGTACACTATCCTAAGTCAACAAAATATTTTTAATGTTTATTTTGGTAACTCTCCTAAAAGGTAGGGAAACAAGGATGATCCTTCTAGAAGACTTGTCAAGATTATAAATTCAAGTCCTAATATTTCAATGTGTGTGTCTTGACAACAGAAAATTGGAGATTTGATTCATTGACTATCCCAGGGCCTCTTGTTGCTCCTTGGCTTGACGTCTAGGGCTTGTTGTTACTCCTTGGCTTGACGTCTAGGGCTTGTTGTTGCTCCTTGGCTTAATGTCTAGGGTTTTGTGTCACTCGTTGGCTTGACGTTTAAATTTCTTGTTACTGCTAAATAATTTTTTTTATCGGGTTGCTACCTATCCTTTATTGTTACTGCTAGGAGCAAATTAAAACCTCCTCTCAACTTTCTAGGGATTCCTAAATTGAACTGTGACCTTTGTTGGGACAAAACCCTGACCTATGTGGATTGTTTGGAATAAGTTGTGACCTATGTTGATGTCCTTAGATTGGGTCATGATTGTTGGAATCCTTAGGAATGGGTCGTAACTGTTTGGAAGCCCTTAGGGCTAGGTTGTGACTTTCGAATACTTTATTGCTTGAATCCTTTGGGAATGTTGACAGACAGATTAATTATAGTTGTTAAAATGGTTAATGTAATGAATGGTGGAAGAGTGCTTAGTTTCTTTGGCTATGGAAACTTAGTGAATGTTTGGGATGGCTGCAAAAATGAATGATGACTATAAAAAAATTCATTTCAAGAATGAAAATTTTCATGGTGAATGGGTTGGTGATGAATATTTTCATGTAGCCATATGCATCGACAATGAAACACAAGTGGCACAATTTTGTGTTGTGGATTATTTTGTGATTATGTTTTATGTAATATTTTGTTTTTCTCTATAATGTAGTTTATGTAAGTGTATTGCCACCATTTAAAATTAAAATATGATTACATAGGGGCTATGTAAGTTTTATCCTATTTAGTGTCCATGTTGCTTGGAACTTGATAGAGAAAATAATATTATCGTCTTAAAGGGTGACTAGAAGGTACGCTTCGAATCCTGCTCCTATGCAAATTTCGATCCAAAATTAGGGGTCAAAAGGTCATTATTATCTGATCAATAGATTGTGTATCAAATCAGGTAGTAATTCCCTATGGTTGAAAAGGGTACATGCCTAAAGTTTATTTGCATGCGTGCCTCAAGTGTCAAGATGGTTCCATACCTCCAATCAGTATCCATGCCTATAATTTAAGTGGGCTCATTAAAATAGAATCAAAAGATTGTTTCTAGGTCTTGAAAATGGAAATCTCCCTTTTTCTACTATACCTCCAACAAGCTAGTAATCAAGCTAGCAACAAACCAAGGGTAAATATCCAAGGCCTCAGTTTCAACCAACTCTTTGGTTTTCCTAGCCTAAAATCAAATGATGACATCTCGTCTATCATAGTGAAACACCAATGATGTGTATAGATTTTTTCAGCCCATTGTGAAGAGGACTTTAGCAAAAGGATATCATTTAGAATGATATCTTGTTAAATAATATATTCTTGTTAAATTATTAAATTATTTTGAAAAATAGAATTAATGTATGCATGTATGTTTGTTAATTTTTAAATTATATTTTTTGTTTTTATTTAAAAAATATAATTAATGTATTTATGTTTTAATTTTTTTTATTTTGTATAATATGATGGAACTTTAATTTGTGAAAATAAGTACTTACAAATTCACATCCAAGTAGAAAAGGTGCAACTAAAGTTGGTGTACATTCGACCATGAGATCCATACTAAAAATATGGCATAAGATCCTAGCTTTTTCCTTATACCATGGAATGTTCCTCAAGATCCTTCAATTACAATCCTGAATTCAAGTGTGTGTGGTGATTTAATTATATTCTCAAGAGAAGTTATCAATATACATCCTTCAATTAAGTTCTACGGAACTTATCTTTTTAATCAAATCTTTCCCAGAATCATTGTGGGAGAGGCACACACCACCCAACCTTAGGCAAGATTGCAATCTATAATCTCTCAATGTATATGCCATCCCTAATTGATGCTATGACATCACAAGGGCATCCCTTGGATGTTCTTGGTAAAAATGGGGGTGTGGATGGGGAGGTTGTCCAAAACAACCTTGTAGGGAGATATTTTGGTAGTAACATGATAGGTGGTATTGTTCTACCTTTCTGCAAGGAGGGTGTAGGGAGGGGTGGCGGAAATACTAAATCCAATGGCCATATGAGTCAATGTAAAACCCAATGCCTAACAATATTTTTATGGTCAACATTTCACAACCTCTATTACTTGTTATTAACTCCAATATCTCAAGTCCTATAGTATCCAGAAGTATTATGACATGAATCATCATCGTGGACATTGATGTTGTCATCATCATCATCATCAATGTCATACGGTACATCAACATCATCTTGATCATCATCCTCATTATCATCTTAATCGTCAGCATTGAGTACATCATCAACAAAATCATCGTCATCATTGCCATTATGGTCACTCATATGCCATTAGTGTTCTTAATCACTCAATCACATTATGATTAATGTCATGTAATTTTTAAGGTCATTTATGTGTCGTTACAGTCATTTCGATGATAATAGGATTGTTTAGATGCCATTACAGACATTTAGGTGCCATTAGAATCAATTAGCATCCAAAAGTGATACCACATGCATAATCATTGTTGACATCCACATCATCATCATCATCATAATACAATAAATCAACATGATTGTCGTTGTCATAGTCATCATCAATATAATTACGATAATAATGAGCAAGGAGCCCTACTACCTCACAAGAATGGATGATATTGTATTATACGTATCGAATCATATCCACGCACTCCGTAATTATCATAATGCATCATTGTCATTTTGTTAGCGCCGATCATATGCTATTAGGGTCTATCAAATGTTGTTGGGAATGCTCAAATGTCATTAGAGCAATTTAGGTGGAATCAAGGTAATTTACCCCTCATTGGGATTAATCAAGATCTAAAAGTGCCATGATTACGATCATTTAGGTGCCATCATGATAAATCAAGATCCAAAGGTACTATCATGTGAATCATGATCATTGACATTAACATTGATATATCTGATGTTATGTTGGATGTTTTCCGAACAAAATTGCTAGCTCTAAACCTAGTGCAATTCCTAGTGCAGTTCCTTTCGAAATTTCTGCCATTATTCTAGGCGTTATACCTGGATCTATACCTGGCGCTATGTTGGATGTTTTCTAGGCACAATTCTTGGATCTATAATTGGAGTTATGTTGGATATTTTTCATGCTAAAATTCATGAAACAATTTCTATCGCTAACCCTGGATTAATATGTGGTGCTATGCTATTCAAAACATTTTTTTGGAGGCTATTCTTGGCATTATATGGGATGATTTTTTGGAATCTAATTGGGATGTTAATTTGGATGATAATTGGGATGCTAATTATGATGCATGTTTGGAAATCTAATTGGGATGTTAAATAGGATTCTAATTAGCATCCAAAATAACGTCAACTTTTAAAAAGGGACACTAAATGGGATGCTAATTAGGATGCTAAATGGTTGTTGATTTTTTAGTGCATTTTAATTTTAATTTTTTTTAATTATAGTGATAGGTGTTTATTTGTTACAAGTTAGGGTGGGTGATTAAAAATTTTCCTAAAATGTAGATAGATGGCACAAATATTCTATCAAAATTTATTTTATGGTTATATATATATAGATATATATAGTGATAACTAATAGCTAAATGTAACACCTGGTTTTCTGTTATTTGTGATGACTACAACTATTCTTTGAGGGAATTCTATGACGAATGACCCGGATATTGATTATTTTGATATCTAAAAACTATTGTATGGAAATATTATTTAAGGGAATCCAATTGCGGATGACCTGGATAGGTATGAAACAATTAGCTATCGATGAGATGTGACCCAAACAAATTGTTTGACTTATGCATTACATGATGAATGAATGAATATTTGGTTAATTATGAATGTGATTATATGAATGATTTTGATTGTGAATGAATGAATGAAAAATTATGTAAAGTTATCAAGCAAGAGTTAAGTTGTATATTGTTTAAAGATTGAAAAATAAAAACTATTGTGTAGCATGTACTCTGATCGTCTGTCGAGTGTGACAAGAAAGACAGGGACACGAACAGAAAGAAAGCATCATTATGCAAGGACTCTAACACAATCGACGACTATGGTAGGTGATACCAATCTTGTTTGTAAAGGTTATTAAATTATGATATGTTTGATGCATAGGGTGTTATATGTGCAGGTGATGGGAGACGATTTCCAATCAACCCACATTAAGTGACAGGGCTAAGAAATTATATGTGTAATTCTAGCAACCGCACGATGCAATGAAATTTGAATAGAGTGAGGAAAACTCCAACTCATCATATGCACATGCCATGAGGGTAGTCTATGAGGCGGTCAGTCACGAATACTATACTTAGGGGCATGCAATAGGGATTCGATCTTATTCCCGGGGAACCACCTAACTCTTCGCAGGGTAGATGAACTGAGGTAACATTGGCTCAATCATCACAACCAACTCCCCTCTTGGGAGAATTATCAGAAGGCCATGCTGGGAGCATATCGCCTTGATAATTGTGGTCACGAAGACAATGCGACAGTAATAAACACCCAATTGAACTAAAATGGAAAAATAAATAATAATAATAATAATAACAACAACAACAACAATAATAAATAATAGAATGATTAAACAGTAAATAAACCAAACATAAGGGTGAGTGCACAAAGTTGAGGGACCTTTTAGATGCAATGGTAGAGTGAAGTCAATCACTCTTGATCCATAAAATAGAAATCATCCCAAGTAATCCCAACCCTGCCAAGCCTAGTCCCAAGGCTACCAACATGCATGCCAATTAGGATAGTACACAAAAATGCGCTCTTGTTTTACCTTGCAAAAATGCGCTCTCATTTTGCTTCAATAAAACATGCTCCCGTTTTTCTTCAATAAAAAGTGCAAAACGGGGGGGCTCCTTCGTGGTAAGGGGAGACATAGGGATGTGTGTGTGAGAGAGAGAGAGAGTAAAATGTGTGTTAGGGTTTTATGAATGGGGGAGGGATTAAATTAATGTGGGGGTGTCTAGGTGTTGTAGAGGGGATGTAGTAGGGGGGTGGGGGTTAGAGGTAGTTGGATTAGCTGGGGAGTGATATAAGGGAGAGGGGTGTTAGTAGTAAGGGGAGACCTGTGGATGTGTCTTGGGGTTTCTGGGTGTTGTAAGTTATAGGTTAGGGGGTGTTAGTGGTAAGGGGAGACATAGGGATGTGTGTGTGTGTGAGAGAGAGAGAAAGAGACAAAGATAGAGTGGAGGGGGGTCCTTAATGGGATGGGATGGCCTGTGGATGTGTGTGTATGTGTGAGAGAGAGAGAGAAAGAGGAGGGGGTGTGTTAGGAGTTTAGGAGTTGGGGGGGGGCGGGGGCGGTTAGATTAATGTGGGGGAGTCTAGGAGCTATAGAGGGGATGTAGTAGGAGGGTACGAGTTAGAGGTAGTTGGATTGGTTGGGGAATGATATAAAGGAGGGGGGTGTTAGTGGTAAGGGAGACCCGTGGATGTGTGTGGGGGTTTCTATGTGTTGTAGGTTATAGGTTAGGGGGTGTTAGTGGTAAGGGGAGACATAGGGATGTGTGTGTGAGAGAGAGAGAGAAAGAGGAGGGGGTGTGTTAGGAGTTTAGGAGTTGGGGGGGGGCGGGGGCGGTTAGATTAATGTGGGGGAGTCTAGGAGCTATAGAGGGGATGTAGTAGGAGGGTACGAGTTAGAGGTAGTTGGATTGGTTGGGGAATGATATAAAGGAGGGGGGTGTTAGTGGTAAGGGAGACCCGTGGATGTGTGTGGGGGTTTCTATGTGTTGTAGGTTATAGGTTAGGGGGTGTTAGTGGTAAGGGGAGACATAGGGATGTGTGTGTGAGAGAGAGAGAGAGAGAGAGAAAGATAGAGGGGAGGGGGGGGGGGTCCTTAGGGGTATGGGGAGACCTGTGGATGTGTGTGAGAGAGAGAGACAGTAAGAGGTGTGTTAGGAGTTTAGGAGTGTGGGGGTTAGATTAATGTGGGGGTGTCTAGGTATTGTAGAGGGGATGTAGTAGGGGGTGGGGGTTAGAGGTTGTTTGATTGGTTAGGGAGTGATATAAAGAAGGGGGGCGTTAGTTGTAAGGGGAGACATGTGGATGTGTGTGGGAGTGTCTAGGTATTGTAGGTTATAGGTTAGCGGGTGTTAGTGGTATAGAGGAATATAGGGATGTGTGGGTGTGTCAGAGAGAGAAAGATAAAGATAGAGTGGTCTAGGGGGTCCCTTAGTGGGATGGAGTGACCTGTGGATGTGTGTGTTTGTGTGTTTGTCAGAGAGAGAATAAGGGGTGTGTTAGAAGTTTAAAAGTGGGGAAGGAGGTTAAATTAGAGTTGGGAGGTCAGAGTTAAGTGGAGGTGGGGGGTTAGGAGCATATCTGACAATTATGAGTATGGGTTTTTACTAATAACAACGCCCACTCGTTAACTCGTTTTTATTGATTCAAACATGCGCGCAATTTAATTGACAGAAACACGCACAAGTTTTTATTTACATAAATGGGAACGCGATCAATACATATGCTTGGGTGCTTCTTGATTGTGATCTAAAGAGTAATGGTTTGGGAAACGTGTACATGGAACGTGTACATGTTAATATTTTAATTAAATTACTTGTTAGTGAAACGTGTACATGGAGATACCAAATTAAATAAAGTATGGAATATAATATTTTAATTAAATTAAATGCTATGGGTATGTGGATACATAAAGATGGGATAGCGTAAAGATGGGATAGCGTATAACTTTATAGGAT
The DNA here is from genome assembly GCA_001517045.1 of Pseudotsuga menziesii. Taxonomy (NCBI): domain Eukaryota; kingdom Viridiplantae; phylum Streptophyta; class Pinopsida; order Pinales; family Pinaceae; genus Pseudotsuga; species Pseudotsuga menziesii. Next base: position 228,415 of record LPNX010798607.1, read on the forward strand.
CTATATGTTTAATGTTTGGATATTATGTTTTAGGAAGAAATTAATTTGATGAAATAAAAGAAAATGGTATGAAAATGTTATGTATTATAATGGGTTATAAAGTAGTGTTAATATATTAAATTGATTATGTAATATAAATGAAATGATAGTATTAATATGACTATGTTAGAAAGATTATTGTAATATATATTTCAATTTATGTTATTCTTATCATATAATTTAATTACATATAATTTAATTACTGTAGGAATGCATTGCATGTTATAATTATAAGGATTTTTTAACTGATGTAATTATTTTTAATTATCTTCAATCATTATGGTAACATAATGTATAAAAGAAGATATATAGATAAATTCATTATGATTATCTCGTTTATTCTAAAAATTATTATAATTAAACAAAGAAAAAAAATGGAGTGGTAGCGGCCTTCGTTACACTAAAGCATTGATAATGGATAGTTCATGACGTTTTACATCAATATTTATCAACAACAACTAATTAAAGATTATTTTAATAAAAACATATAGTATTTTATCTAATTTTTAATAACTTTAAATTATAATAAAAATAATTTTAACTTATTCACTATTTTTATTAAAAATATTTGAAAAAAAAACGGGTTAGCAAATTCAATAAGTCTGGTTTTTCGTCTACGCTCCAAGTTACTATAAGCATAATATTTCATGGATTGACGTCAACATTCCTCAATTTTCTCTTTTTTAAGTATCAAAACCATGGCATGAAGTTTCAACGTGTTAAACCTTAGTCAAGTTTGAACTTTATTAATATTAAGTTTTTGATTTTTTTTAATTGTTATTTTTTAAAATGTTATTTTTTCTAAATTATAAAAAACATATTTGTTAGTTTAATTTAAATTTTAAATATTTTTTTATTATTTTTAAATATTTAATATTTATTTAACAATTTAGCATTTACTTTGGGGTTGTTAATATATTAATTATTAGATTTGATCTAACTCACAATTCGACTATTAATATTTTAACAGCCATAAAATTAAATACTAAGTTACTAGATAGATATTAAAAACCTTTTTGTTATATGAATTTTAATCATGGATTTGATCCAAATCATAATTAGATAGTTGATATCCTTGCAGTAACAAAATTAAATGCTAAGTTACTTGATAGATATTATACACCTTATTTTTATACACCAACTAATTCTAGTGGTGGATATTAAACACCTTATTTGTATACACCAACCAATCCTAGCCAATGATTAATTTTCCTAAATGAATAATTAATTTTCCCAAGTGAGATTGAGCCATACAACTTGGACTAGTTAATATCGGAATGGTGGAACACTGATCTGCTCTCTTTCTTGATCAAATTCAAGCGTAGTAGAGAAGAATGTGAACACATTCATTTTGAAGGTGAACAACCGATGACAACGTGAACAGCCGAGTGTTTTAATGGAGTTATCTTGGCCGTTTATTGATCTACTGGAGTGTTTCTTGGCCGTTGAGATGGCCTGCCTCGACATTGGCGTATTCATTGTTTTTGAAGGCCCGTGATGCGATTTGACAGACTGAGTTGGATTGGTTTTAATACCTTTAATGTATTGTCCGACACTTTAAACCATTAGAGTTGTGATTCTGCCACGTTTGTTGAGTAGTGATTGCATTGATTAATGTGGTTTTGGGATTTGGTTTTGTTTCTTTTCATTAGTTTGCTGCGATGAGGGCGTATTCCTGTTCCTCTGGTGCTGGCGGTTTTTTCCAGCACATATGTGTAGTAATGGCCAGTTTTTTTTCCATCTTTGGAACGGTTTAGCTGGTTGAAGGGTTTCTGGAACTGGTCTTTTTGGATTTCCTTCGGCCGCTAATTGGGGGTTTGGGTTTTGCCATTGACTTATCTGTTCCTTCTTTTGGCGCAGTTTGGACTGGGCCTGTGGTTTTTTTTGGAGATTGAGTATAGTTCTGAGGAGCAGGGTTTCTTGGTGGTTGTATCGGCATCCGCAGTTCCAGTTTGGTTGGTTTTGATTTGTATTGACACACTTGTGTGTTCTAGATCCAGTTGGAGGCTGGTGAACAGGTGAAAGAGAGGTATTGGGGGGTTTTATTGGAGTTATCTTGGCTGTTTATTGATCTCCTGGAGTGTATCTTGGCAGTTGAGAAGGCCTTCCTCGACTTTTGGTGTATTCGGTATTTGAATGTCCGTGCTGCGTTTCGACAGATTGTGGTTTTTAATGGCCGACAATTTTTCCATTTTTGGATTGGTCTAGCTGGTGGGAGGGTTTCTAGTTTTGGATGAATCTGGTTTGTGGTATCAATGCGATTGTTGCATGAGTTTTTGGTCCAAAATTAGAGGTGGAGGATCTTGGACTGAGCCGAATGTTCTTTGGCGGATGAGTTGCAGTTTTGGTCAATGCCTGAGGATTCTTGGCGGATTGGAGGCACAGGGATTCTTGGTGGTTGACCCGGCATTCTCAGGTAAGCTTGGATGAACCAGCATTGTGGTTTCAAAGTGTTTACTGCAGGTACGCTCGGTTTTTTCCCAGTATTCTTTTGATTCTACAGCTAGAGAGCTTTGATACATCAGTTTTATCTTGCTCTAGGGAGCGGGCTTTTGAGCTTGAATAGCTTGTTTTAGGATTTTTGGTGTAATATTTTCTTGGCCGTTGGAGTTGGTTTTTCATGACAGTAATGATTGCTACTAAATGCTCTTGCTGTGTATGATATATATTGAGTGAGTTTGGTATGCGTTCGGTTTGAAGCCATTTATCATTCATGCTGTGGATGCCTGCTAGTTTTTGATCTTCGAATTTGTGGTGATTGGTTTAATTCTCTGTGGCGAAGGTATAGCTTGTTTTGGGATTTTTGGTGTAATATTTTCTTGGCCGTTGGAGTTCGTTTTTCATGACAATAATGATTGCTATCTGAATGCTCTTGCTGTGAATGATATATTTTGAGTGAGTTTGGTATGCGTTCGGTTTGAAACCATTTATCATTCATGCTGTGGATGTCTGCTGGTTTTGATCTTCGGATTTGTGGTGATTGGTTTAATTCTCTGTGGTGAAGGTGTAGTTTTTTTCTTGCTCTGTTAGGTGCTGCATTTACAGGGGTATCCGGCCAGGAGGGTTTATTTGATTTGAACTCTGTCTCTAGTGGCGGTGTTTAAACTGGCCGTTGGAGTTGGTTTTTCATGACAGTAATGATTGCTATCTAAATGCTCTTGATGTGTATGATATATATTGAGTGAGTTTGGAATGCGTTCGGTTTGAAGTCATTTATCATTCATGCTGTGGATGCCTACTAGTTTTTGATCTTCGGATTTGTGGTGATTGGTTTATTTCTTTGTGGCGAAGGTATAGCTTGTCTCAGGATTTTTGGTGTAATATTTTCTTGGCCGTTGGAGTTGGTTTTTCATGACAGTAATGATTGCTATCTGAATGCACTTGCTGTGAATGATATATATCGAGTGAGTTTGGAATGCGCTCGGTTTGAAGCCATTTATCATTCATGTTGTGGATGCATGCTGATTTTTCATCTTCGGATTTTTGGTGATTGGTTTAATTCTCTGTGGCGAAGGGGTGGTTTTTTTTCTTGCTCTGTTAGGTGCTGCATTTACAGGGGTCTCAGGCCGGGAGGGTTTATTTGACTTTTGAACTCTATCTCTAGTGGCAGTGTTTAACCTGTCCTTGGGTGATGTTTTTGTATTATTTTGGACAGTTCTGGGTTGGGGGATCAGCTTGATTGATTTTTGTTATGTCGCTTCGGGCGACGAAATCCTTGGCTCGTACTCCGCCAGGGAGTCTGAACATTTGTAAATTGGACTTTGGAGAGGAGATTCAGGTCACTGCGACCTATATGCCTTTGCAAATAAATCCGGGAGATTTGGGGTCTGCCCTTGGCCCGGATGATACATTGGTTAAGGTATCTTCTCCTATGGACTATCTGGATGGCGGTAGGCTGGGTGGGAAATCTAATCTGTCTTGTTTGAATCCTTTATTCTCTTGTCCTATTGTTCCAGCTCCCGTGGGACATCTGTCTATTTCCCGGATGGGTTTTGGTGAGGATAAACGTGTGTCTGTGGTTTATTCTCTTGCGAAAGTTTTGGGAGATAGGGATTTCCCATGTTTGGTTTCTCAGCATGAGGATTGTTCGAAAAATGATATCCAGGTCTCCACTTGTTTGGAGAGAAGCGGGCAAGCCTTGCCAGCTCTTTTGGATGGGAGTTTTCCTTCTTCATTAAGTATGGGTTTCCCTTCGGATACTTTGGGTTTGATGCACAGCGAAAAGGGTGCCTGTGACCATATTTCTAGTTTTCATATTGACAAGCCTATTAGTTTACCAGTTAGTCTTCAGGATGCTGGGATGTTTCAAGAGGTTTGTAAAGGCATGAATGCAGAGTTGGGATCTTCTCCTGTATCTGATGCGAATCATGAAATTATCAATTCTATGGACTCTGATAATGAACATGTGCATGCTCTTCATTATTCTGGTAGTAACGGTATATCTAAGTCAAAGAAGAGGTTGCTTAAACCCATAAAGAAGATAAATCCGGTTTTAATGACTTTGGGGGAAGACGTGCTTTTAAATGATATTGTTCTCACCAACGCTCTGACTTTGGTTGGGAGATTTGGAAGGCGTAATTATAATTCTGATTCTCTGCATGGGTGGGCTATAAGGGCTTGGAAAGAGATTATCAGCACTAGTCCTGAGATTTATATGCTTCCTAGAGGCTGGATAGCATTTAAATTTTCTTCAGTGGAGGATGCTGATAGGATCCTAGCTGGAGTTTGGAAATGGGATAATGTTGGCCTACTTATCAAGAGGTGGACGCCTTTATTTGATCCGCGGAAGGAAAGGTATGACCAAGTTCCTATTTGGGTCAAACTCTGAAATTTACCATTTGAATTCTGGTCTGCTGATTTCTTCAGACTTGTTGGGAATACTTTGGGAACCCATTTGGAAACTGATTTTACTTATTTACAATCTGGGGTTTGCTGTATAGGCCGGGTTCTTGTCCTGTTAGACTTTCGTTTGGGTTTACCTGCTGAACTGGTCATTAAAAGGGGTAATAGTGACTTCTCTCAGCCATTGGATTATTTGGGACTTCCCTTTAGATGTTTTAGATGTCATGGGTATGGACATCTGGCAAATGATTTCTCTCTTCCATTTAATAAACATCTTTCTACAAAAATTTGGAGAGTCAAAAAATATGGGAATCAGTCTTCTGCAAAGGCTGGAATGTCTATGGATGAGAATATGGATAATTGGAGAATCAAATCAGATGGGATTCAATCTAGTGCAAAGGTTGGAAAGTCCGTGGATGAGAATTTGGATATGCATTATGTTTCTCTTGGTTTTGATCCTTTAGACAAACTTAAACAGTTAAGCTTTTCTAATTCTATGGATGATCTTGATATCATTCCATTTCTGAATCTTTCTTCTATGGCCTTATCTCCTACTGTTCCGAATTTATCTTTGAAGGATCTTGTGTTTGTATCTCCTTGTAAAGCAATTGTTAGCAAGGGGTATTATCTTCGCTCGTGCTCAAAAACTGTTCAGGAGATTTCTCGGCCTGTTAAGGATAAATCTGGGAATCTTGAAGTAGATGAGGGTTTGATTGGGGATGAAAATGTATTACATCTTTTAATGAGAGGTGTTGGGGCCCTTAGAGCATTTTCCCTGAACAAGGTTTCTTCATGATCATTATGTCCTTAAATGTTAGGGGTTTGGTTAGTCTTCCCAAGAAACTAGCAGTTAAGAGACTTATCGATCAACATGCTGTTGATGTTATCTTTATACAAGAAACAATTATTGAGGGGTGTGTGTTGGTTCATGAGATGGAACTTTTGATTCATGGACGGCAATTCATTTCAGTGGATGCTTTGGGCAAATCGGGTGGACTTATTTTAGGATGGAAGTCTTGTAATTTTCTTCTTCATAATGCCTGGGCAATGAAAGTAGGGTTGTGTGCTGTTTTATTTTCTTTTGATTTACAAAAGGAAATATCCTTTGTTAATCTTTATGCGCCCTATCTGGATAGGGAATCTTTCTGGAATAACTTGATCAAGTCGGACTGTCTCTTGACTCCTTACTTAGTTTTTGGAGGCGATCTTAATTTTTCCTTGGGTCAGTCTGAAATTTGGGGGGTTCATGCTCAAGTTGATCCATTAACTAATTTTTTCCACAACCTGTTGGAGAGATTGGGGATTGTTGATATCAATCCTTTGGTAGCTATTCCTACCTGGAGTAATCGTAGAGTTGGTGCTGAGGGTATTTGTAAAAGTTTGGATCGTCTTTTAGTCTCGGATGATTTCCTAGATTGTGATTTCCTTCTTAAACAATGGATTGGGTGTGGAGGTGTATCTGATCATCAACCTGTCTTTTTACAAATATCTTCTCAGACTCCTAAGGCCCATAGTCCTTTCAAGTTTAATGCAGGATGGCTGGATCATATTGATTTGGTTGAAGCTTTAAACGATGCTTGGGTTCTCTTTGATGTTCGGTCTGCTTTATCTCCTGATGCACAATTTAGTGAGAATCTTAAGCGAATTAAAGTAATTTCTACTAAGTGGTCATTGAATAAAAAAGCTCAGAACATTAAATATTTGGTTGATATTGAATTTGAGTTGAAAAGATTCCATGATAGTCATATTTCTGGTTTTATATCAGTGGTTGATAAAGATTTACTGATTGAGATTGAATCTCGCAAGAGTGCTATTCTTCTTTTTCGGGAAAAGGAGGCTTGCCAGAAAAGTAGGGCGTTATGGTTGTGTTGTGGTGATGATAATACTCCTTTCTTTCACAAATTTGCTGCTCATAGGAAATGTCGCAATTCGATTTGGAAACTTTATGATGATTCTGGAAATCTTGTGGAAGGATCAGAGGCTATAGATGAGGCTGGGATACAACACTTTGATAGCCTTTTTAAAGAAGAAGCTGATCTCCATCTTCCCAAAATTGTTCATAGTGCTGGTCATTTCCCATCTTCTATTTCTGAGGATGAAAATGCTGAGCTTATGCAGGCTATTACTCTTAAAGATATAAAGCATATCTTATCCATCAGCAAAAATGATAAGAGTCCTGGACCGGATGGTATTCCTGTTGAGGTGTATAGATGCCTGTTTGATGTTTTGGGTGAAGACCTCTTAAGAGTCATTGAATTGTCCCGGTTAAGTGGCAAGATCCCAGGTGTATATAACTCTACCTTTCTCGCTCTTATTCCTAAGATTGATAGTCCTTTATCTTTTGAGGATTTTAGGCCTATATCTCTGTGTAATTTTGTATACAAAATTATTGGTAAGATTATCTCGATCAGAATCAGAAAGGTTTTGAGTAGATATATTTCTGGTGAACAGTTTGGATTTTTGCCGGGAAGGCAGATACATGATGCTATAGGTGTCATTCAAGAAGGTATGCATTCTATGCATGTTAAATCCTTAAAAGCTGTTATGATTAAGATCGATCTATCTAAAGCCTATGATCGAGTCAGCTGGGTTTATCTTCGGGTTATTCTTGCAAAAATGGGTTTCGTAGGGAATTTTATTGCATGGGTTATGAGCAGTCTATCATCTGTCTCTTTCTCTCTGCTCATCAATGGTGTTGCTACTAATTTTTTTAAATCTGGTAGGGGACTCAGACAAGGGTGTCCTTTGGCACCACTTCTGTTTCTTATTGTGTTTGAAGGCCTTGGGAGGGCTATTCTTCATGCTTCAATGCATGAGACTTATCATGGTTTATCTTTTGGTAATGAAATTGTATTAACTCATGTTCTCTTGTGGATGACATTGTCATGGTTAATGATGGTTCTGAACAATCTCTTTCTACTCTCTATGAGATTTTAATGCATTTCTGTAAGGCATCTGGGATGCTAATAAACGATAATAAATCTTCTTTATACTACTCCTGTTTGGAAGAATATGAAGTTATTACATTACAGAATATCTTCAGTTTTCCTATTGATAGAATTGAAAATGGCATGAAGTACCTTGGGTTTAAACTTAAACCTTGCAGATATCTTATTAGGGATTGGGATTGGCTGATTATTAAGGTTGAACAAAGGATTTAGAATTGGAGCTTCCATTGGTTGTCCAAAGGAGGAAAGCTGATATTGATTAAAGCTGTTTTAGAGGCCATTCCAGTCTATTGGATGCATTTTTGGGTTCCTATGGGTGTCATAGACAAAATCAGAAAGCTTTGTTTTAATTTTCTTTGGGCTGGTAAACAAAACTCTTTTGGTTTACCCTGGATATCATGGAAGTTTCTTGCTATGCCTAAATCTATGGGTGGTTGGGGACTTAAAGTCCCTGTTTTATTTGCCAAGGCACTTGCAGCAAAAAAGGTCTGGGATATCATTCATGGTTCGGGTTTATGGGTTAAGATAGCTATTCAGAAATATATCTATCCAATGAATAAACTAGACCAGATAAGAACAACTGTTAAAAAGAAAAAGAACATTTCTATCTGTTGGAAAGCTGTTCTTTGGGCTTTTGATCTCATTGGGAATTTTCTGGTCTAGAAGATTGGTTCAGGCAATGCTGTTCGTATTGGTTTAGATCCGCGGGCTGGAGGTAAATGGAGACATACTCTTCCTATTCCTATGATAGATAGATTACATTTAGTTGGTTTCCATTTTCTTTCTGATATTGGAATACATGGTATGTCTGTTTTGATGTCACAAGAATGGTTATCTACAGACTCCTTGGGTTTTTTTGATCCACTTGAGATTGCTGCTTGGAATGGATATATTGCCATTCTCAAGTCTAGCCATGTTAGACTTTCTACTGCAGATGATTGTCTTATTTGGAATTTATCTAAAATAGGCAAGTATTCTCCTAAAGAGGGATATGCTGAACTTATTAACATAGAAGTGGAATTGATTTGGTGGTGGAAGGTTTTATGGAAGATGAAGTGTCCACTAAAATAAAAAAAAATTAGATGGTTTCTTCTATCTGGTAAAGCATTGACCTGGGATGTTCTCTGCTTGAGAGGTAGAGAAGGTCCTGGTAGGTGTTTTTTATGCAAATAGAACTGTGAATCCAATTTTCATATTGCATTAGAATTCCCTTTTACTCAATCTGTTTGGTCAATTATTGAGGATCATCTGAAACTTAATAATCTCTGGAATGGAGATTCCTTGTTTGCTTATTTTAAAAACTGGTGTTTTTTATCAGATGTGGTACTTATCAAATCTTTACCTATCATTGTACTCTGGTTTATTTGGAAAGAAAGAAATAGATCCTTCTTTGAGGATATTGACTCAACTCCTGCACAGGTATCAAGCTATAGCTTGGGTATGTTGAAGAATTTACCACAGTCCTTATCTGTGGTCTCTATCAAATCAATTTTTGTGGAAGAAATTGATCAAACTTATGCATGGGGTTACTTTGATGGATCTGCAGCTGGGGACCCAATGATTTGTGGGGCTGGAGGTATTTTGTTCATATCTGATAAGCATTATGTTACTTTCAAAGCAGGTTTAGGCTTGGGTACTAATAATTTTGCAGAATTATGTGCACTTAAGCTTCTGCTTAGGTTGGATCGGAAGCATAATTTGGATAAAATTCAAGTTTTTGGGGATTCCCAGTTAGTTATTAATTGGGCATCTGGTAAGTATCGATTACTAAATCTTGAACTAGCCATGATTCTTCAAGATGTTCACTATTTAGTTGACAGTCTTGATTTTGTGTCTTTCAAACACATTTATAGGGAAAGAAACTTCAAAGCAGACACTTTGGCTAAAGTAGGTGGCAACATAATTGAAGGTTTTTGGAGTACTTGTGAACAGAGAGGGGCAGAAATTTTAGAAACCTTTCAGGTTTTCTAATATGTTGCAGTGAGCGGTCTGTTATTGCAGTTATGTAGGACTGTTTTTTTCTTGATGGTGGCAACTGCATATTGTTCTATCTGACAGATTCTTATGAATTCTTTGCTGTTTTATTTGGAGATACTTATGCTTGGGCATTTCTGGATTATTTGATTTTGCTCTACCCTTGATATGATGCCTTGGCTGATATTAATATACATCTTTTTGCATTTTGGTGATCTCAAGCAACATTCTAAGAGCTTGACATGCGGGCTGTTTGGCCTCTTTTTATTTGGTACTGATATGGATTTGGATATGAATTTTCTTCATTGGATGGCCTGGTCTTGGCCAATTTTCTAGCTGCTAATTTTTTGATCAGCTTTTGATATACATTTTTGAGACTACTTCAGCCAGCTAGTTTGCTCTGGTTATTTTTGCATGTGATCACCTTAGACACAGTTGATCTGACCTGAATTTTCAGGAATGATGAAATAAGTCTGCTAAGATCAGACTTAATTGTTGCATGGCACTTGATTTCTTTTCTGCTGAAAAGTTTTGGTGAACATTATGATCTTTGAGGATATATTGTATGTAATGACAACTTTTCAGTTGGATCAGTTCTGGATATGGTTATGGATTTTGTGCTCCTTCTAAGGCAAATATTATTTTGTAATGACAACTTCATAGTTGAATTTTTGTATAATGGACCTCGAGGGCCATCTGCTGAATGTGAATAAAATATTTACGATTTTTTTCTATGGAAAAAAATTCAAGCGTAATAGCTCTCTTACAATTTACTCGAGTACCTAGTTTCTCAAATTCAAGTTATTGTTTTCTCTAGTTTTCTAGATGTTTTGATGGGTGATTTAGTTCTAGGAAATACGAGTGTAAGAACTTAAAGTGGCGGCAATTTAAGGTTGGAAACATATTTTTTTGGTTAATTTTTTTATTTATTTAAAGTGGTGGTAATTTAAGGTCGGAAACATATTTTCAGGTTTATTTTTTGTTTTTTCATATTAGAGATAGAAGATATATTTTTATGATAGATAAGGAAAAAGAGGCTTCAATTTTGCAATTTTGATTGAGGAAAAAGATTTATGATTTAGTATTTAAATAATTAGTTATTTTTAATTTTTAATTAAACTATGTTGAACTTAGTCAAAACAAATATAAGATATGCTAAAACACTTAATTTAATTTTTAATAAAAAAGTGAGGAAAAAAATTAATTTAACATAACATTATAATATATATACTTCTTCCTCATCGTCATCACTGATGCAAAGCTAGATATCACCTTTGTGAGAACAGACTCATATACATGTTTTTTTTTCACAAGTGAAATGTTGAATCTTAAACTTACTTTTTATGTCAAGTCTCTGCAAGAATCGAACATAGATTTGAATACATACTATACTTCCTGACAAATAGATACAGGTACACCATTCCCATCCTAACATCCACACTTGATTGTAGTTACAGACCTATAAATAATTATGAAAAATTACAAATGATCTCCCACAATTATCCATATTTTTACAGGATATTTTGATCAAGATATTTTCTTACAAGAAATGTTTACACAGTGTAACAAATAGCAAACAAACCAATCTAAGAAAACCCCCATATAATAAGCTAAATAAATTTAAGTCAACATACTCTCACCCTCATGATAATGAAGACCATGGAGGTCACCTATAATATGAAGGCTCCCACTATCTTTCAAATATCTATAGGGGATTCACCTTGTTGAGCAATATCTTATCAAGTTCATTCATAAAGAGGGTTTTTTAATTGTCAAAAATTATGGCAATATATTATAGGCATTGTGGGGGGAGGAATAGGGTATGGCAGGTTTATAGGTATTGGGGGTATAAAAGAGGTTTCTAGTAAAAATAAGGAATATATTGTTAAAATAGGAGCTTATAATTGCAAATAGGTATTGAGAAAGGGGCTCAATAAAATGATTTTTGTAAGTAATTATCAATATCTTGTGAAATTAAGAGTATTCTTTAATATCCCATGAACTAAATAGCTATGACATGGTTTCACTAAGTGAAAACTCTGTGCAAATACTAGTCTTGTCTAAAAAATGTCTCTCCATCACTCAAATTTATAAACAAAAACCAATACACAATACTACATCCAAACCCATCCAAGAAAACATGGTTTCAAGAAAACAAAAGACAAAGAAGAATGATGGGAGAGAGAAGAGAATGCACCGCAGAAAGGGGACGTTAATGAGTTTGTGTTTCTGTGTTTTCTGTATTAATACTCGATTAATATTCCCTAACACCGACCATCTCATCATTTCCAACGTACGATCATTCAAATTCATTTCATGAGATCGCTTATATAAAGAATACAGTAACATTACAACTGGCATGGAGAATCATGAAAATGCACAAGAATTTTCAACGGATACCACAATCATGAAGAAGCACGCGATATTATCAACGGTTTCTATTTTGAAAAAAGAAAACATATTTCAAACAACTATGTAGTATTTTCCATAAAGTACTTATTACTTATTTTTAGTTTCTCAAGTTACCTTTCCTAACATATTAATCATAAAATATTATGATAACATATTAATCATACAATATTATGATAGGAAATGATAAAATAAAATTTTAGTACCTTGATCTTTTTAAAATTATCCGGTGTTTTTTCAGTCGTAAAAAATATATTGGATTTCTTTTTAAATTATTTTTATTTGTTTCAATTTCCTTTTTAAAATTATCCAGTGTCTTTTTCAATCGTAAAAAATATTTTGGATTTCTTTTTAAATTATTTTTATTTGTTTGAATTTCCTTCATAGTTGTTTGGAATAATTTTTTTTCCAAAATTCTTGATAACTGTTGAAGATATTTTTTGCTTTCTTATGGTTCGCCATAACCGTTGAAGATATTTTGTGTTTTTTTTATCGTTCTCCATAACCATTGAAGATATTTTATGCTTTTTCATGGTTGGCCATGTCAGTTGAGACTTGGAATGTATCTATAATCTTGATCTGAGAGCCGTGATGAAATGAATTTTAATGATCGTATAGCCGTTGAGAATGATCAAATGGTTGGTGCAGGAGAGAAGAGAAATCGAGTATTAAAATAGAAAATTCATTTCATTAACCTCTCCTTTCTGCGGTGCAATCTCGTCTCTCTCCAAGCATTCCTATTCCTCTTTCTTTGTTTTGTTTTTTGTCTCGGACTCGAATATGGGCTCGGTTTGCATGTAGTGTTGTGTTCTGGTCTCTGCTCACAGTTGCAACTGAGGGAGACACAACTTTCAGACCAGCCTGGTATTTGATAGATCGTTGGAGCCTTCATAATACAGGTTACCTCAATGGGTTGCATCATCATGACGGTGAGTGTATGATAACGTAAATTTATGTGCAGTATTTAGCTTATTATATGGTGTTTTCTCGCATTTGTCTGTCTTCTATTTGTTGGTTTAAGCAGTTCCTCTTTTTCCGTAATTTGTTTGCAGTTTTTCTGTAAAAAGAAAATTTCCTTATGTGTGATTTAATCACAGGAATTAAGCCAGGAATGATGCAATAGATTGGGATGGAGGTAAAACCTGCAATGAACTGATTGGAAATGGCACAGGAATGTCTTTATGCGCCTCTCTCATCTTGATCATGCAAAGTTATAGGTAAATTAAAAGATGAAAAGCACATGACTCTTTCTTTTAAAAAATCTTCATAGTTGTTGAAGATATTTTCTGTTTTTTTCAAAATTCTGCCTGCTCATTAGATTGTAACGGCTATCTTCATCCCAGGGTTGTGATGAAATGAATTTGATGGATCTTATTAGCCATTGAAAATGGTCATTATAAGCCCATTAGAACAAAATCTCATTAACCTCCCTTTCCTCTCCTAAGCATTATCTTTGTTTGTTGCGTTTCCGTGTGTGCCCTCATGGGTTTGCATTGTACTGTTTTTTGTTTGTCTGTGATGAAAACTGTGAGTGAGGGAGACAGCTTTCAGCGTGGCATTTAATGGATAGTTTGAGCGTAACTACAGGTGATGTCCACGCATTGCATAAGTGAGGGCGGTCATTGTATCAGATTAAATTTATATGGCCTAATTTATATGTTTAATAATCAAGTTAGATACTTATATGGCCTGATTTATATGTTTAATAATCAAGTTAGATACTAATTTGGTATTTGAGACCATTTTGTTTGAGAAAGGGCATTCACTCTACTCAATCATGTAACTGATAAAGTTTAACCTTACTCCTTCCGAGTTGAATCTAACCAAAAAAAACAAAACAAAATAAAATATATAGATATATATTTTATAATAAATAAAAATTTACCAAAACCCTTGGACCGAAAAGAGTTTAGGAAACCGAAGAATCAGATTCAAGGCCCATTAAAACAACCATTCCATCCTTATCAAGTAAATTTATAGCTCGCAGAATTACTTTCTTCCAAAATTCTACTACTAACAGAACGATCAATATCCTTTTGATAAACATCAAAATTAAATAGGTAAATTTAAATTTTCTATATTTAATTATAATTTTTAAAATTATGTTGTAAATATTTTTGAGGAAGATGATTTTAAAATAAAAATATTTTTTAGATTATATTATAAATTTTTTTAGAATGATTATTTTAATCTTAATATTTTTTGGGTATTTAGTGAATTGTCATTTTTTAAGAGAGTATTCAATTAGAATTATTCTTTCACCTATATTTTAGACACAAATTTAATCTTAATATGTGTTTTTGTCTTAATATGTGTTTTTGTCTTTTTCTTGTATATATTATTTTCAGTTTTAACTCGTAGTAGATTTAGGATGTCGATGAAGGCCTAAAGAATTCCCATAATCTTTGATCTAACATAGAGTGATTACACTAATAAGGTAGTTACTAAGAAAGTAGTTATAAAAGGTCTTTTATAGTTAGTGTATAAAGTGTTCTCGTAAGAATTTAGTTATAAAGTGATATTTTAACTAAAGTGATATTTGATAATAAAGATATATTAATAAATAACATTTTATAAAATTAATAATCAATAATTTGAATTGGTTTTTTCTAAAATATTATTTTTAATAATTTTTTTTACCATAATTTTTATTTTAAATTAAGTTTTTTTTTCATATAATGTAATGTAGGTGTTTTGATTGAGTTAAATTTTAACACGTCATTCTATTTGTTTAATTAAAAATTCAACTAACTTGTAACCAAATGAATTCTTAACACATGAATCTTTTTCCTTTATCAAAACTGAGTAAATCAGATTCGTTAGCTTCCCTACGATATCTCGCATCTTTAGTAGTACTGCCTTGGATAATTCCTATTTTATTACCCAAAATTACAGGCTCTTTTTTATTAACTATCGTAAAATTCTCTGCGCTATCTGTAACTTAAGAAGAAAAAAGCAAAAAAATCAACCTCAAAATATGTTCCCACCGTTAAATTGCAGCCATTTTAAGCTCGTACATTGGTATTGCCGAGACATGAAACACTATCAAAATATCTAGAAAACTAGAGAGAATATTGGGTATCTTGTAACAGACGTATTAAGTTTGAATTTGAAGAAGAACGAGAGAAGGATGGAGTTCGCGCATTCTAACATTAAGTAGTTCAGAGCGCATTGGTCAGTCGCACCTAAGATTGGTGTATAAGAATGATAGAGGTATTTATAAACAGAACTTAGTTTCCAAATAATTCAAACGGTTAAAGAGTCACAAAGGACAGTTTGAAGGAGTTAAAACTTGACAAAGGTTTAGGCGTTATAATTTCATAAACTGGTTTTGATACTTTGATCAATGAAGAAATATATGTAAGTTAATATATGTAAGTTAGATGGGATTTCTACGAAAGTTTTTTGAAAGATTACACTAACGGCAACTTATAGTGTAAAAGAAAGTTTATCTAGTAAAAATCGTTAGTTAATATATTTATTAGCATATTCACACAGTTTGTGGCTGGATCATTCACATAAAAATCAAGTAAAATCAAGTAGTTGAGAGATAACAATGAAATAGAAGGGATTTTTTTATTCCTCATATTATTTTTAGTTAAAAGGGTTCAACTTTTAGTTATATATCCCTAATTACATGTTATCACCCCTTGTCTATAAATGAAAACTCATAAGGTCTAGTGCACTCCAAGTTTCAAATAAAAAAAGCTACATTAAAAGAAATTTATTAAAATTTAAATTTATTAAAAATAAATAATAATCAAATTAATTTCAATAAACAAATAATAATTTGAAGTACACCAGAGAATAGTTTAAAATTCATTAGCCTATAATCAATCTCAATAGATTATTACTTAACCTCTCTATCTAATATA
Source organism: Pseudotsuga menziesii (assembly GCA_001517045.1). Taxonomy (NCBI): domain Eukaryota; kingdom Viridiplantae; phylum Streptophyta; class Pinopsida; order Pinales; family Pinaceae; genus Pseudotsuga; species Pseudotsuga menziesii. The sequence goes on from LPNX010798607.1 coordinate 244,502, forward strand.
TAATTAATCTATTCTTATAATATAACCTCTAACACTTACTTATAGACCCTAAATCTTAATTTATAAAAAAATTATCTCTTATCATTTTTATATCCTTTAGTCCCAAGTTTTGAGACGCAAAATACCCATCCCCTAACCCCTAACATATATAACTCCCAACTCTTAAAATCTTTTAATCATAGTTACACTTTTAACACTCAAAGGTTCTCACTTTTAACTCGTAAACGTTATAACCTTTAAAATCCTATCCTTAGTAAGCTATTCGAACCCTAAGTGTATAACCCCATGACCCGTATAACCTTAAATTATCTAAACACTAGTACATAACTATTAATCCTTATCCTCGAACCTTAGAAATCATGTAATCATTAAAAACTTATAAACTTTATAACATCTAATGTATATAACATATAACCTCCCCGACCCTATAAAAAATATCGCCCCTAATAAGATATATCAATGTTATAGGGTTGGTGCAAGCTAACCAGCGTCTCTTTTGAAGCATTCAATCCAATAGACAACTGAAAAAATGTGTTTTTTTAATATTGTTTTATATTGTTAGTTTAGGATCTAGTAGTGCATCATAAATTTTTTTTAAATGCTTGAGAAATGAAAAAGTTATGTAACAAACACTAACAATGTGTTTTTTTAATTGAGTAATGACACAAGAGAATTAGAAAATTAATTAATTCTTCTAAAAAAATTGCATATTTGGAATCTACAGAAAAATGCTCTTTATGTCAAAATTTTTATTAAAAATGATTGTGTATCATATTGTAACAAGTGGTAAATCGCAGACATATTGACAAAATCGATGAAATGCCAAATTAGCTAAGGTTTACCATATTCCATAGTACAAGTTTGGTTAATTCGAAGGTAACTTGGAAGCCGAAACATAGGAGAAGGGATGCCACACAAACATGTGGGCTGGCTTGGTGTAGGTGGTAAGGAATGCAAGAACATTCTTTTATTTTCAATTTTCATTTCCCATCTATTTAGGTTCCATGAAAACCAAAATATTGTGCACATTTTAGCTCTACAAAATGTGTGCATGTTTTATATCTACAAAACCCATGCACAAAATTTAGAGATAAATTGTGCACGTAATATGTATCCGAAAAAACTGTGCATGGTTTTTAGAGCTAAAATGCACATGAAATATGTATGAGTAAAACACATCAATGATTTTTAGAGCTAAAACGTGCACCACAATATGTATTTAGTAAAACATGTGTGTGATGTCACAGACATTAAATTTACCTTAGGTGTAAGGGAGAGGAGGGGGATTGGGGGAGACAAAGCGATAGAGATTATGGTTGGGGGGTATGGGTTTATGAAGGATTAAGGTAGTTAGAGGGAAGAAGGGGTATAGTGTGGGAAAAGAGAGACAGATGGGGGTGTGGTAAGTGGTATGGAGAGGAGGATTAGGAGAAAGAAGATAGAGAGAGTGGTAGGGGTAGGAGGAGTAGGAATGAAAAAGAAAGAGAGGGGTGTTGGTAAGGGAAGTATCATAGAGAGAGAGAGATATGGGTGTAGGAGGTGGTTACAGTCAGGGAGAGAATGGGGGGTGAGGGGTAGTGAGAATGAGAGAGAGAGAGAGGTGGGAGTGTAGAGGGGTTGTGGGAAGAGAGAGGGGTGGAGAAGGTGTATGAGTAAGGGAAGAAAGTGTGAGAGATGGGATATGGGTGAGAGAGAGAGAGAGAGAGAGAGAGAGAGAGAGAGAGAGAGAGAATGGGAAAGTGGGGGTCTGATTAGTGGTATAGGGAGGAGGGGGGTTGGGGGAGACAAAGGGTTTCCACACAAACATGTGAGAATGATCGGTGTATCTGGTAAGGAATGCAACAACATTCTTTTTAATTTGAATTTTCATTTCCCACCTATTTAGGTGCCATGAAAACCAAAACATTGTGCGCATTTTAGCTTTACAAAATGCATGCATGTTTTATCTCTACAAAATGCATGCACAATTTTTAGAGATAAAATGTGCATGTAATATGTATCAGGAAAACACATGCATGGTTTTTAGAGCTAAAATGCACATGCAATATGTATGAGTAAAACACATGCATGATTTTTAGAGATAAAAAGCACACCGCAATATGTATTAGGTAAAACGTATGTGTGATGTCACAGACATCAAATTCACCTTAGGGGTAAGGGGAAGGAGGGGGATTGGGGGAGAGAAAGAGATAGAGATTGAGGTTGGGGGGTATGGGTTTATAAAGGATTAAGGTAGTTAGAGGGAATAAAGGGTATATTATGGGGGAAGAGAGAGAGATGGAGGTGTAGTAAGTGGTATGGAACGGGGATTAGGAAAAACAAAGAGAGAGAGTGGTAAGGGTAGGGGGAGTAGGAGAGACAAAGAAAGAGAGGGGTGTGGGTAAGGGGAGTATGAAAGAGAGAGATAGAGGAAACGGTTGTAGGAGGTGGTTATGGTTAGGGAGAGAATGGGGGGGTGATGGGTAGTGACAGTGAGAGAGGGAGAGAGAGAGGTGAGAGTATTGGGGGGTTGGGGGGAGAGAGAGGGGTGGGCCAGGTGTACGAGTAAGGAAAGAAAGAGTGGGAGATGTGATATGGGTGGGAGAGAAAGAGAGAATGGGAAATAGGGGGTGGGGTGGTGTGTGATTAGTAGTATAGGGAGGAGGGGGGTTGGGGGAGAGAAAGAGATAGATATTGTCTTAGAAAGAGCAGTAGGGGTTTACGGATGATTAGGGAAATTAGAGAGAAGGGGGTCTATAGTTTGTGGTTAGAGAGAGAGAGATGGTGTGGTATAGGATTAGGTAGGATTAGGGAAATTAAAAAAATGGATCTTATAGGGTTGGGGTAGAGAGAGAGAGAGAGAGAGAGAGAGAGAGAGAGAGAGATTGGGGTGGTAAGTTCTATGGCAGGGGTATTTGGAGTGTTGGGGGATTGTGGGGAGAGAGAGGGGTGGGGCATGTGTACGAGTAAGGGAAGAAAGAGCGAGGGATGGGATATGGGTGGTAGAGAGAGAGAGAGAGAGAGAGAGAGAGAGAGAGAGAGAGAGAGAGAGAGAGAGAGAGAGGGGGGGGGGGGGGGGGGGGGGGAGAGAGAGAGAGAGAGAGAGAGAGAGAGAGAGAGAGAGAGAGAGAGAGAGAGAGAGAGAATGGGAAAGAGGGTGTGTGTGTGTGTGATTAACCGTATAGGGAGGAGCGGGTTGGAGGAAAGAAAGAGATAGAAATTGCATTGGAAAGAGGGGTAGGGGTTTAGGGATGAGTAAGGAAATTGGAGAGAAGGGTATGTATAGGTTTTTGTCAGAGAGAGAGAGATGGTGTGGTATGGGTTTAGGTAGGATTAGGGAAATTAAAGAAAAGGGAGCTTATAGGGTTGGGGTAGACATAAAGAGAGAGAGGGGTAGATATTAGGCGTGGTAAGTTGTATGGGAGGAGTATTAGGATATACACAAAGGTAATGGGTTATGGTTATGTGGTAGGAGAGAGAGAGGGGGGGCAAGTCAGAGGGGATTTTATGAGTAGGGAGAGTAGGAGGTAGGTTTGGGTCATAGAGTGGGGGGATTTAGGGGAAGTGAGAGTGTGCGAGAGAAAAGGTGGGTGTTAGGGGGTCGTGGGAAAGAAGGAGGGGTGGGGGTTAGTTGTAAGTGGAGTATCGAAGAGAGAGAGAGAGAGAGAGAGAGAGTTTGGGATTAAGGGTAGGTGGAGAGGAGAGAGGGTGAGGGGGAGAGGTGGGTTGGTTGAGAGAAAGAGAAAGAGATCAGGGTGGAGGGGGTATACTTTTAGGGAGCATTAGAGCAGTTAGAGAGAAGAGGAGGTATAGGGTAGGGGTAGATTGAAAGAAAATGATTGATATATGGGGTTTGGTAAGCTGTAGGGGAAGTGATATTAGATGACACATAGAGAGAATGGGTGGGTTAAGGATAGGGGAAGTAGGGGAGAGAGAGGGGGTGGTTGATGCAGGATATTATGGGTAGGGAGAGTATGAGGGGTCTTAGGAAGAGAGGGGGGATTAGGGTTAGTGAAAGTGTGTGAGAGAGAGAGAGGAGGGGGATGTCAATGGGGTGGGGGAATAAGAGGGGAGTGGGATTTGGTGGAGGTGGAGGTTTATGTGAGGGAGAGAGTGATAGGGGGGTATTGATGGTTAGGGAAGGAGGGATAGGGAAGGAGGCATAGGGAAGAATGGATAAGGAGAGAGAGTTAGGGAGGGATGAAAGGAGAGACAGAGAGGAACGAAGAGAGTTGGGTAGAGAGAGATAGGGATGGAGATGTATGGAGAGAGGGATAGGAATGTAGGGGTTTATAACATGTATTATAAATCATGTGCACATTCTGTAACATCAAAATGTGTGCACAATTCGTAACATCAAAATGTGTGCATGTTTTGTAATATAAAAATCCATGCACATTTTGTAACTACAAAATGCATGTGTGTTTTGTAACATCAAATTTTGTGTGTGTGTTGTAACATCAAAATGCACACACGTTTTGTATGTAATATCCAAAAAGAAAGAATATTTACTTTTATTATTATTTTATTTTAATGTAATTGTTTAATAAGTGTCGACCCATAAAGCTTCAAAACACTTGGATTATTGTTAAACTATTTAATGGTGTTGAGTAACAAACTATGGATCACCAAGAATATTGCTTAAAGTGGTGTTGAGTAACAAACTCTACATCACCAAAAATATTGTTTAAAGTGGCATTGAGAAAATCGGATTTGGAGCACCGAAATTAAATATCAAGTTAAGTTTTTAGTAGTAAAGCTCTAGAGCACTTGAACTCTTTGTGATAACTGATGTTGAACTAGGAGCTTTGGAGCATCATAAATATATCAAAATGCACACATGTTTTGTATGTAATATCCCAAAAGAAAGAATATTTAGTTTTATTATCATTTTATTTTGATGTAATTCTTTAATAAGTGTCAATCCATAAAGCTTCAAAACACTTGGATTATTTTTAAACTATTGTAATGGTGTTGAGTAACAAACTCTGGATCACCAAGAATATTGCTTAAAGTGGTGTTGAGTAACAAAATCTGCATCACCAAAAATATTGTTTAAAGTGGCATTGAGAAAATTAGATTTGGAGCACCGAAACTATTATCAAGTTAAGTTTTTAGTAGTAAAACTCTAGAGCACTTGAACTCTTTGTGATAACTGATGTTGAACTAGGAGCTTTGGAGCATCATAAATATATCAATTTTATTAAATTGCATACTATTTATCTCCTTTGTTCTTTATAAATACTTACTGAGACTCCCACTTGAAGAGGGATGGAGCATGCAAAGAGATCAGAATGGTAGTAGTTGATAGCTAAAATCAACTAGATATTAGGATTAAATATTATTCTTATTTAATAAATTATAAGAGTTTTATTATTTATAATTAAACAAAGAGATGAGATAGAATATTTGAATAAAGATAAATATAATCAATTAGTTTAACTAATAAGAGAATAGAGTGGTTAAACCTAAATGATAGAATCATTTCTCCTTAAAGAAACATATAAATAGAAGAGAGAGGATGTTGCAAGGGGAAATGATCCCTAGTTCATTGGATGGTTTAGTCATACATCTATTGAGTGCTCATATTACCAAAGTGATATTTTGCTAGGTCCAAGGAAGACTATGGAAGGGCGGCAAAGTTATTTGTAAGACTCTGCAAAGGGACGGTAAAGGGACCTTGTGACTACTCTACTTGTTAGTAAATAAAGATAGCAAATTTTCCCTGAAACCTTCGAGTATCTATGGCATGCTCGGTTCAAGTTAGGGGTGACCTATTGAATGAATCAAGAACGTGGTAGTTCCTAGATCAGTTGGAAAGCAAAAAGGACTAATAAGTACTTATGTATTCTTTCTAGTTTTTTATTTGTATAAAACTAAGTTATATTAAGTATTGTATCTTTTTATGCCAAATATTTACAGACTGTACCTCTTATTTTCGCATCTAAATTATATATTATTATTAATAAATTTTAAAGTTGGGTTTTGTATAAATTTGTGCATATAGGTTGTGTTGGACCTAGGAAATTGTGTAAAGAATGGACCGAAAGTTTTGAGGAAATCGGTTGCAGTGTGAAAAAGGTTATGACGGGGTAAAAGAGAGAAGTTGTCAAAGATGGAATTTTGGCCACTTTTTGGGGAAACAATAAATATAAAGGGTGATTTAGTTCGAAAAGAAGTTCACTTATGGGTAGTGAGCACAAGATGTAAAATCGATCGTTAGAGCCTATATAAATGCAAAGTGGATTCATGAGTAGGGGTTTTGGACATGATTTTTGATTGGATTTTTGGGTGATTTTGGGGAGAGTGTGAATTATGAATAAATATCATGAAGGGTATGTAATATCGATCTGCATGCTATGTGCACAGACATAGTGTAATGGATTTTTGATGAACAAGTTAGTAGGATGGGTGTATAAATAGAAAGCGTTCATGACATGACTTATGCCAAATGAAAAACCTCTATGTCAATGTTGTGTGTTTCTTTTATGTATGCATATTTGTGATTTTGTTGCAACTAATAATGCCTATGATAAAATGTAATAATAGTAATAAGAATATGGTATATGTGATATAGATATGCATGCTTTATATATTGTTTTTATTTGTTGATGATTGTTCCCCAATCTACATCCTTGGGTAGTATTTTGAGTTAGGTTATGGAGAGATCCCCTTCAGTAACTGTAGAAACCTGGTTCTTGCAATCCCTATAGGTATCTCGAGTGAGATGACACTTGTGTCATAGGTGTTCCAGATGGGGTTATACTCTGTCAGGTCGGTACCTCGTTTTTGTTGGTCGGGATGAAGTTTGAGCCTATGTTAGTAAAAGTCATCCAACATGCTGTAAATATTTAATTCCATAAACAATTAGCATCTTTATAGTATTTTACTTCATATTTTATACTTGGGATTACATTTATAATCTAAACATTTAGAAATACTAAATATGAACAAATATCTAGACTATATATAGTCTAGGGAGAAAGCACCCATAAAATTCAACTAAATAGAGGATCCCAATCTTAGATCCTTGGACCAAGTCCCTAAAACCTGGGTAGGTTAATAGTATGTGTGTGTGTGTATTTAAAAACATAAGTAATCCTTATAAAAATCACTTGACCCTTACAGACTTAAAAACCTTAATATAATCTAAAATAGTAGTAAGCCTTTAGACCCAATACTACAGTTCAAACCCACACATATTAATAATTAAAATTCATGAATACATAGGCTTGGGTATAAATACACCTTTTATAATATTCATCCAAACATAAAAAAATTAAATAACCAATCATCCAAATAATAGAATCCTTCTACATATGAAACATATCGTAGGAATCTATATCCAAAGTAGAATCGTTCATGATTCTACAACATTGGCCCTAATGTACTAATGCATTCATGTTCTCTACGGTATTTAGCTCGTGAGTAAATCTCACATCAACTAGTATATATAACCATTCAGCTCGTGAATCAAGGGGATCTTTAGGAGCATCTTTAATAGGAAATATTGACATCAAATTTGACCTACAATGACATCACTAAGTTCAAACCCTTCATCATTTTGGTATAAAACAAATTGTATGTATCTCTGCATTTGGGTTTTGAATTTGGGGTTTATGTCCACATATGTAAATTTATCATACCGGGTCAAGAGATATCAAGAGAAGAAACCAAGGTGTATATACCTTTTGTAGAGTTTGAGGAGTGGACCAATTATGAACCCACTCCAATTTTGACATCCAGGAGATAATGCTCACTATTCTATACATTTCAATTGATAACTCATCTCAAGGACCAAATTTAACGTAGTGACCAGTGGAGTGTTAAAGTTGAATGATATGGAAATTATGTTTAAATTTATTACTACAATACTTTTCTGGTTGACTTATGGTCCTTCATCTTCTACTTCGTCCTATTGCCCTTATTGTGTGTGGTACCTTGACCACCTTTGGTATGATGACTTAACCTTATTAATTTTATTGTTTTATTTTATGTGACTACAAGACCTATGGTACTCTACTTTAAGTGTACTCAACATTATTTGATGTTTTATTATGGTACCTATTCTAGGGCTACTATCTCCAACCCATGAGCTCCAACCGTGACATGTGAACCTAAATCACCAACACTCTAAGATGTCTATCTCTCTATCTCTCTCAAGGTATGTCTTCTGACAACTTGTCCTTACAGTGATAATAGCTAACTCAAAATTTCTGAGTATAAGGAAGATCCAAACCAGATCTATCTAGAATTACTATTTTTATTTAATTGTTGTTCATTAGTAAAAATTGATTGTAATTTTGTTACTGTTTCTGTTTTGTACATTGGAATTGATAACTCATCTCAAGGACCAAGTTTAACGCAGCAACTAGTGGAGTGTTAAAGTTGAAAGAGATGAAAATTATGTTTCAATTTATTACAGTGCCCTTATTGTGTGTGGTGCCTTTACCACCTTTTGTATGATGAATTAACCATCTTACTTTTATTATTGTACTGTTATGTGACCAAATGACCTTTGGTACTCTACACTAAATGTACTCAACACGTAGGGTTATTGCTTCTTGTAAGTTGAGTGAATTGGAATTGATAACTCATCTCAAGGACCAACTTTAACGAAGTGACCAATGGACTATTAAAGTTGAAAGAGATAAAAATAATGTTTGAATTTATTACATAAGTACATTTTTGGATATAGATTTGTATTAGAGTCACAAATTCTTCTCTAGGTACTCGGTCCCACATTCCTCACCTAACCATTCATGGAAAATAGTGGAAAAACATGGATCAAAATAAAGGAGAAATGTTGTACAGTGACAGAAGGCTAAAATCTACAGGAAATATTGAGGGGTTTATAAATGGTACACACAACCAAGGTCTTCACTTAAGCAACGCAATTGCATATTTTAGGGGTGTGAAGAAAATGGAATTTTGTGTGTGCCATTAAATAAATAGCTGCAAAGGAAGAGTTGCTTATTAATTATAGTTTGAATCGAATAGATACAAACATGGTAGTATGTTTTTCGTAGAGATGTACATATAACAATTTACCCAACCTTTAATTACTAAATCTAATATCTTATATTTTATTTTTTGGTAGTCTATTTTTGTATTTTCATTAAAATTTTCTATATTTAAGAAATAGGGTAGAGATCAAGGAATCTCCCCAACAACTGATCATAGGAATACACCATCCTTGAAGAAACATGTATACATCATTGTAAATGTACAAACACAATATGAATAAAAGTTTTATTTGCTATGCTTTTTCATGAGTATAATCGTTCCATTTAGATAATGTTATCTATGTTTTTGTTACAGGGTGTTGATCGGGGTAGCTCCCTACCACCAGTAAATCAGACAGTACCTACCTCGAGGAAATAGGCATACTTCATTGTTATTTTAATACTATAATATGTACAATATGTTTTCTTATTATTTATTTTCATTAGTATATTGGTTTCATTTATATAACAAATTATGTAGTTTTCATCATAGACAAGCGACTGAGGAATTTCTCTAACAATTCACCAAGGGAGTAGAACATCCTCGAGGCAACAATTCACCATGTAAGAAAATAGCGCACTAAATTTTTGTAACCCCCTTAATATAGCCCATGGACTATATATAGCCCATAAAATTTCACGTGGCTACAAAGCATTGAGTGCCCAATGGACAATATTGTTGTATTGAGGACACTAATTCTCACATAAACACGGGTTCAAAATTGTAAAGGAATTCAATAGCTTTCTCATACAATAATGATTCAATTCCCAACTTTTGCTGATTTGAATATATTGAAGTTTAGTTCTTTCATTAGTAGCCATTTGGCATGAAAATAGTTGTTGATCCCTCTGTATATAGATAAATAAGTGTTAGATCTTTTTATATAGATAGTTGTTACGTAAATAATTGTTAATTTGTATAGATATATAGTTGTTTATTCCTTTGTAATTAGATAAATGGTTATTGATTTTTTAGTGTATTTTTTTTAATTATATTGATAGGTGATTATTTTTTACAAGGATGGGTGGTGATTAAAACTTTCTTCCTAAATTGTAGAAAGATGACAAAAATATACTATCAAAAATTATTTTATGGTTATTCTTTGAAATTATATATATATATATATATATATATATATATATAATTCATAGCTAAATGTAACACTTTGTTTTTTGTTAAACTTTTTGAGATGACTACAACTATTCTTTGAGGGCATTTTATGACGAATGACCTCAATATTTATTATTTTGATATCTAAAAACTATTGTATGGACATATTATTTAAGGGAATCCGGTTGCGAATGACCCGGACAGGTATGAAACAATTAGCTACCGATGAGATGTTACTTAAACAAATTGTTTGACTTACGAATTACATGATGAATGAGTTAAGATTTGGTTAATTATGAATGTGATTATATGAATGATTATGATTGTGAATGAATGAGAAATTATGTGAAGTTATCAAGCAAGGGTTAAGCTGTATATTGTTTAAATATTGACAAATAAAAATTAGTGTTTACCATGTACTCTAATGGTTTGTCGATTGTGATAGGAAAGATAGGGACACGTGAACAAAAAGAAAGCATCATCATGCAAGGAATCTAACAAAGTCAATGATTATGGCAGGTGATACCGATCTTGTTTGTAAAGGTTATTAAATTATGATATGTTTGATGCACATGGTGTTATATGTGCAGGTGATGGGAGACAATTTCCAATCAACCCACATCAAGTGATGGGGCTGAGAAATTATATGTGTAAGTCTAGAAACGACGCGACGTAATGAGGTTTGAATAGAGTGAAGAAAACTCTATGTAACATCCCTCGCCACCTCGACCAAAAAATAACAGTGTAAGTAAACATCACTATAAGTACCGACTCTAAAACTCCGTCAAGTTGTGGATATAATTGATAGGGTTAAAGACTGAAAGCTTCGAATGACTAAAAACGACAGTTGGCGACAAATCCACTAGGGGAAAGGGGCATTCATGGATAGAACCTAGTAACTCGATCAATGACCACTATGGGTCATCAAATTTCTTATGAGTGCTAAGGAAATAGTGAGCTAAGATTTCTTACTAACACAATATCCCATTGTGCATAAATTGGAATCGGTTGAGAAACAATGCTTTCCTTATTCAGGAAATGAGGGGGCATGTAAATTGTCAGAGTACAGTAGTTAACTCTGTTATTAATTTATAAGATTCCACTATGCTAAGCAGGTTGTTATTAATAATATGTACCAAAGGATAGGGAAAGAGGATATTTCCTATAAGTATGGAAAAAACTCCATTAAGATATATATTCCTCGAATGAAAAGCGAAAGAAGAAAAGTATTAGAAGGCATAAAACTTCTATGAATACCTCTTATGTTACACTTTGATATAGTTCCAATGTCTTATGCATAGTTAAAAATGTTAGTATAATGTTACGAGATGTGTTAATCTTAAAAGGGAAATTTGATTCCTCATTTACACCACATAATAGGAATATATGATATTTCAATTCTTTTGTCTCATACGACAATTATGACCTCCTATTAAAAGAGATAGCACCATGTGATACGTTTATAAGGGAAACATGTAATATATGATGCACAACCAATATTAAATGAAGGGGCATAGTTATCATATTATGCCTTTTGTAAAGTTTGACATTATTTAAAAGAAAGGAGAATATTTTGTTAGTGCATTGGTGTCATGTGAGAGCATCAATGTCCCACTAATGCTCAAGCAATCAAGATCAAGATTTAAAGGGATAATATAATTATAATGGAAAATTTAATAATCAAAGCTGTAAGACCTTTTATATTAACCCTTCATAAAAACCCAATACCTTGGTGTAGAGGAAAAGGGTAAGGTTAATACAATAAAAGGTTAGAATAATTTAAAAAGAAGGGGGAGGGGGAATGCCTTGTAATAAAGACAAAGCCTTGAAATAAAGGAAATACCTTATGATAAGGAAAAGGACGATTAAAAGAAACGCTAGATATCTTATTTGAATATAAGTTTGCAGAAAATTAAAGATTAAAGGGATTGTATTAAAACATAAATCCCACATGCTTTAGGAGAAAAGAAATGAGAACATCGTGACTGTTTTAAAGAAGTAAAATGTAAGCTGAAGGGATAGGACCTCTAGGAAGTTGGAAAAACTTACAGAGGGATCTCCAATGAAGGATTGGAAAGGAGCCGAATCCCGTTGCGGAGAGGGCGAGATCTGTCAGCCGACACCCTACAAAAAGTGGTAATTGTTTTCCCTGCATTGTAAAAATGGTAATTACTTTTTGTTTTGGCCTACATTTCCATGTTTTGAATGCTTTCGTTATTCGGGAACCAGGGGTATTTCCTGGCCGTAGTCATTGATGTCCACGTGGTTTCGATTGTGTAACGTATGGCTAGCGTGGGAATGTTTCTTCCTTATTGGTTAGAGTAGAAGAAACTCTCTCTCTAACATTGAATTTCCAGAATATCTTGACCCTAGTTTTGAGAAACAATAGAGTGAAAAAAATAAAATACTCTGTAATTTTCATTTTTAGTTCGTTGTCCTGTCAAAGGAGGAGTGTACCTTGCTTGGGTTGGTACCATATTTTTAACCTGCAATCGTGGACTGATTGCGTTTTCATTTCTGTTAGTTTCCATGTATGATTGATGGAGCAAATCCTTCTCAATGTCGACAAACCTGTAGATAAGTCTATCGATGTTTTATTTTAGGCTGTTAATTTCCAACAGGGGAGAGGGTTCATCCTTTGTTTTGACTTCGATTTCTTCAGTTGCAATCATAAGTTTGATTTTTTTTATTGATTTCTTATTTATGTGTCTTGGGAGAATAGACCTCTAATTTTCTGTAATTATTTGGATAATTCTGTCGTTGATTTATTTATGGAAGTTTACATTGTGCAAAGTGTCTCCCCTCCTAAGGAAAACTCTTTAAACATTTCCATTTGCAATCGCGGGAGGTCAAAAGAGTAAGAGCTCCCTTTCTATGGCATTTGCAGTAGAGTATTATATCTTTTGGTTGTTGTGTTGCTGTTTATGAACTCGTTAGGCTAGATTTTGAACCCCCTCTGTATGTTAAACCTCTGCATGCCATTTCCTTTTGCTGCTGAAAGTGAAATATTTAGCTGAGTGGTTATTCTGCATACTACTCTGTGTGAAATCTCAAAACCAGATTTCAAACCTTTGCATGTTTGCAAATCACTGGAAATCGAATGTCTTATTTTAGATCTCGGTTGGGTACACTGGGCCATGGAACCAATAGAACCCTGCAAGCAAATGGATGGATGGATTCTACCAAATAAGCAGTTCGTTTAAGAATTCTGAATCATAACCACCTTCTGCGATTTTTTGGAATACAACAAACTTATGGTGGAGTCAAAATTTTGAACCGTTACACGAATCAAGAACTACATCTGATGGTCTGCATGAGAAGATTTATAATAGGTTATACATGTTCTCCTTTCATGCTTGTGTGAGCCATGGGAGAATTTTTCAAAGGGAGGGTTGGGTGAATGATCTTTATTGTAAAAATGTTTCTTCTCATGTGTTGGTTTAAGTGCAAGTTTGCATTATGTTTTATAGCCGAATGGTCAAACATTTTAATATTAAACTTGGGAAGGGTTTCTAACCTTATACCTTACCTTAGTGGGTTCGTCACCCAAGCTCGGGGGTGACTCTAGGTGGAATAACGCATGCCAGATAGATTCAGTTGGTTGGGAGGAAATTTGAATTTGAGCTTTGAGTCGGACTAGTCATCTAATTTCTAATTCTAGATTTAAGCACTAGCTGTGAAAGTTACTAGTTGCATTACTTAGATATTTGTGGCTAACATGTTTTCTTTTAAATGGTGTTAATATTTCAGGATGATGTTATTAATGACAAGACTTATGGCTAGCATGTTTTCCTTTGAATAGTGTTAATATTTCAGAATGATGTTATTGAGGAGCTTACCTGGTTAAAGCCAAGCTGTGAATGCAGGGAACTTGTTGCAAGGGAAAACGAAATATAGTTTTCATATGCTAAAAGCATGGCAGATATCATATAGTTTATACATATCCAACTATGAAAAAGGATAGTCTTTATTTGATCCATCAGGTTGAGTGCTATAACATGATCATCATGGATTGCCTAAGGTTGTTGTTATGAATGGTGTATTGTGTGATTGTAACCCAAATAATTATACTAGTCATACCTCTATTGTTCATGTCTATCATTAAAAATATATATTGCAAAGAATCCCCTAATTTATGTGTGCATAGATTTATTGAAGTGCTTGCAGGACAAATAGTTGAATCATCCTGCAAGAGAAGAACTCAAGGTAAATATAAATGAACTCAAGGTAATAACCTTTATGTTCTTGAATATGTTTCCTATATGATCTGATTGTAAAGTAAGTGGCATGTGGATGTAGTGAAAATAACCTCCTGATATTCCTTGTTTATAGTATGAAATGTCCTTATGACTCAAGCTGGTTTAGGAGGATTGCAGTATAGCATGAGGATCACAAGGGAAATGATAAAGAGATAAGAATATGTATGTTAGTGAATTATCTTTGGTATTCCTTAAAGAATTTTTTATGGTTAAGCAACATAAAAATGGGCTTAATCCATTTGGTATAACTAAATCTTCTTGATATAAAGTAAACAGTTCCGCATTCCTTCTAAGAATCGATTCCGATTCATTTGGGGATGTTACAATTTGGGTGTCCTTGATGATGTTATCTTATGTGCTATTGGCATATTTAATTTTATGTTCTCATGGTGAGGATGTTGTAGAAAGTCTTCTTATGAATGAATGGAATCTAAGGAGGATTGTTTAAGGAAGACTGTTTGTTAATCCTTATAAGGTGATAGATAGTCTAACAAGGGAAAAAAGCTAGAGTTATTACTGAAAGGCCCTTTTGTTAATTATTATAAGAATATGGATCATGGGAACAAATGGATTGGATGATTTTATTTAAATGTGTTTTACTTCAATCACCCAATGGTCGTAAGAGTAGTGGTATCATAGATTTAAATTTATAAATATTAAGGAAAAATTTCTTACCACTTTTGGGTACGTTACATATGGTATCAGAGCCAAGGTCAAAACACTCGGACCTATCTAGGCTCAAAATGATTCTACATATTTATCTTTTAGTAACTGAAGGTCAATTTTTGCTTGAGATAACAAGATTTAACAAACTCACGTTGATCTACAACACAAGTACCGTAAGATGTAGCAACTGCAGATAATTATATATATTGGCTGACCTTGTATTTATGCAAGATTGGAATAGCTTCTCCACTTCAATGTTAGGCACAATAAGGTTACATGGTGAATAGTCTTGTTGGGGACTGGCATGGGAAAGGGTCACATCATTATTGTTAAGAATATAGGACTGGTAAGGAACTGGTGAGAATCGAATTGGAATTTAAGTTTCTATACCTTTTGTGTTTACTATTAGCAATGAGTAAAATATAAGTGGCTTAGGAGGATATGTTTCAACTCCATTTAGAGGTCCCAGAATGTCATGATAAATAAGTAAAACTTACCTTATATGTACTAGCTTCTTGGAGATGACAAGGTAGTTGTTAAATGGATTTTGATGAATTAACCAATTAAGGAAGGAGCAAATACATTACCCAAAAATCCTAGCAAAGTGTAGCTAAAATTATGATGTGTAAGATCTAACTAGGAACAGAAGTGATGCTGAAAGGATAACTATATTAAAAGCACATATTGTTAGGATTATGTAGGTATGAAAAAATATACATTGTATCAAATGAAGGTTAGTAATAAGGCACAAATGCATAAACACTAACACCTTATATGAACGAATTGCTGATAACTAAGAACAATTGTTTTTGGTTGGGGATATTAGATTCATAGGAACTACCGGTTCTCAAGGTTTAGGTCCATAAAGAAATAAGAAGAACAAACCCTTGATGCTCCCCCTACATGTGTGCACATCAAAAGCATATGACCTTGAGTCCTAGATGGACATAAACATGAGGTAGAGTTATGTGTTGTCATGAAATTGCTATCATCTTTTCATTAAATAATATCTCTAGAAATAGTGGTGAATGATGATATAAGTGTATACTAATTGGTTGTTAATGATGCTATCTTGTGAACTATTACAAAGTAGGATGTGATTTGCTTATAATAAGTTCTAATTAGATTTCATTAGCTACTAAATGAATGCTAAGTGAATGCAGAACCTGAACGAAAAGTTGTGGTGAAGAGATTCAGGTTAGATTACAACTATTGTAATAACTGGCGTGCAAGAGAAGCCTAGGAATCAGGTTGTGCACATAGAGACTATTGATCTTTCATACATACTCACAAGATATGACAATAAATATTTAAAGTCATGAAATTATATTTACTTGAACTTGGGCTACAGTGCAACCGAGGTGAGTAATAAAATGCGTTGTGCTTAAAATCAATAAATGCCTTAGTGGTAAAAAGAGTGCACTAGTATAAACGCTATTATATCATGAATGAGAAATGAAGTAAGACACTACTTATGCCAAAAAGTTATTATGGAATATTGATGTTCTTTGAATCAATAATATGGTAAACTGACCACCTATGGAGTGGTTGCATGCATGGGAAATTGTGGCCATCGGGAGTGCTAAAGCTCTAGGACTGTAATGAGTTAAAAATATATGAGGAAAAAATCATGTGCATAAAGTTGTTACCACGAGGAAAGTGGTGATGAGGGTAGTGGATGAAAGATACCTGTTTTCCCCCAGGCCATCTAGGAACCATTATGCATTCTGGGGACGCCTAGATGTAAGACATTTTGGTTAAGACTCATTCCACACACATTAAGAGGACTGTCATAAGAGTGGGGGTTCTGTGAAGAAAATAAACTCTAGCTGTTATGGTGTGTGATAAAGGAAGTGCCTCAACTTGGTGAAGCACCCTGAATAGAAAAAGAAGGAGATACGCCTAAGGAAGGATATCATCCTTGTGTTGGGTAGCTTGAATCAGTACTTGGAGTACTGTTAGCACTTGGAGTGCTGGGATGGAGGACATCCAGAGAAAAGAATAATGGAGAAGTGCCCTGAATAGCACAAGAAGGAGATACACCTAAGGAAAGGTATCGTCCTTATGTTGGGTAGCTTGGATCGGTACTTGGAGTATTGTTAGCACTTGGAGTGCTGGGATGGAGGACATCTAGAGAAAATAATAATGAGGGGAAGAGGTATGTGCATTACAGGTAAACTTGTACCTATGAGGTAATATGTTTATTTATTGGCGTATAGAACTGATACGTATTTTGGAACCATTGTGGATTATGAAAATTGTATAGTGTTGGATTCTAAGTTATAAATTGTTATCAATGTCGATGATAGTAGACATGCATATATATGTTTAAAAAAAATGCAGGTTGGTGACCTAATCCCATCTATCAAGAGGGATTAAGAAATGCAAAAGCAAGCAATCAGAACCTAAAGAAGGAATGGAGGCGAGGCTGGGAAAACAGGTAACACTGAGGATGGTGTTAATTCGAAGGGGGAGAGGATGTAAAATCCCTTGCCACTTAGACCCAAAAGTCACAGCGTAAGTAAAAATCACTATAAGTACTGACTCTAAAACTTCGTCAAGTTGTGGATATAATTGATAGGGTTAAATACTGAAAGCTTCGAACGACTAAAAATGACAATTGGTGACAAATCCACTACGGGGAACGCGAATTCATGGATAGAACCTAGCGACTTGATCAACAACCACTATGGGTCATCAGATTTCTTGTGAGTGCTAAGAAAATAGTGAGCTGAGATTTCTTGCTAACATGATAGCCCATTGTGCATAAATTGGAATCGATTGAGAAACAATGCTTTACTTATTGAGGAAACAAAGGGGCATGCAAATTGTCGGATTACAGTAGTTAACTCTGTTATTAATTTATACGATTCCACTATGCTAAGCAGGTTGTTATTAATAATATGTAGCAAAGGATAGGGAAAGAGGATCTTGCCTATAAGTCTGGAAAAAACTCCATTAAGATATATANTTAAAAATCTTAGTATAATGTTACGAGACATGCGTTAATCTTAAAATGGAACTTTGATTCCTCATTTACACCACATAATGGGAATATATGATATTTCAATGCTTTTGTCTCATATGACAATTATGACCTCCTATTAAAAAAGATAGCACCATGTGATACGTTTATAAGGGAAACATGTAATATATGGTGCACAACCAATATTAAATGAAGGGGCATAGTTATCATATTATGCCTTTTGTAAAGTTTGACATTATTGGGCATTATTTAAAAGAAAGGAGAATATTTAGTTAGTGCATTGGTGTCATGTGAGAGCATCAATGTCCCACTAATGCTCAAGCAATCAAGATCAAGATTTAGAGGGTTAATATAATTATAATGGAAAAGTTGATAATCAAAGGTGTAATACCTTTTATATTAACCCTTAATAAAAACCCAGAACCTGAAGAAGGAATGGAGGTGAGGCTGGGAAAACAGGTAACACCGAGGACGGTGTTAATTCAAAGGGGGAGAGGATGTAACATACCTTGCCACCTCGACCCAAAACTCATAGTGTAAGTAAAAATCACTGTAAGTACCGACTCTAAAACTTCGTCAAGTTGTGGATATAATTGATAGGGTTAAAGACTGAAAGCTTCGAACGACTAAAAATGACAATTAGCGACGAATCCACTAGGGGGAAGGGATATTCATGGATATAACCTAGAGACTCGATCAATGACCACTATGGGTCATCAGATTTCTTGTGAGTGCTAAGGAAATAGTGAGTTGAGATTTCTTACTAACACAACAGCCCGTTGTGCATAAATTGGAATCGGTTGAGAAACAATGCTTTACTTATTGAGAAAACGAGGGGGCATGCAAAATGTCGGAGTACAGTAGTTAACTCTGTTATTAATTTAAACGATTCCACCCTGAATAACTCTTATGTTACCCTTTGATATAGTTCCAATGTCTTATGCATAGTTAAAAATGTTAGTATAATATTACGAGACATGTGTTAATCCTAAAAGGAAAATTTGATTCCTCATTTACACCACATAATGGGGATATATGATATTTCAATGCTTTTGTCTCATACGACAATTATGACCTCCTATTAAAAAAGATATCACCATGTGATACGTTTATAAGGGAAACATGTAATATATGATGCAAAACCAATATTAAATGAAGGGGCATAGTTATCATATTATGCCTTTTGTAAAGTTTTGACATTATTGGGCATTATTTAAAAGAAAGGAGAATATTTAGTTAGTGCATTGGTGTCATGTGAGAGCATAAATGTCCCACTAATGCTCAAGCAATCAAGATCAAGATTTAAAGGGTTAATACAATTATAATGGAAAAGTTAATAATCAAAGGTCTAAGACCTTTTATATTAACCCTTAATAAAAACCCAATACCTCTGTGCAGAGGAAAAGGGGAAGGTTAATACAATAAAAGGTTAGAATAATTAAAAAAAAGGGGAAATGCCTTGTAATAAAGACAAATCCTTGAACTAAAGGAAATACCTTATGATAAGGAAAAGGACGATTAAAAGAAACACTAGATATCTTACTTGAATATAAGTTTGCAGAAAATTAAAGATTAAAGGGATTGTATTAAAACATAAATCCCACATGATTTAGGAGAAAAGAAACGAGAACACCGTGACTGTTTTAAAGAAGTAAATTGCAAGCTAAAGGGACATGGCCTCTGGGAAGTTGGCAAAACTTATAGAGGGATCACCGGTGAAGGCTTGGAAAGGAGCCAAATCCCATTACGGAGAGGGAGGGATCTGTCAGTTGTCGCTCTACAAAAAGTGCTAATTGTTTTCCTTGCATTCTAAAACTGGTAATTACTTTTCGTTTCGGCATGCATTTCCATGTTTTGAATGCTTTCGTTATCCGGGAACTAGGGGTCTTTCCTAGCCATAGTCATTGATGTCCATGTGGTTTCGATTGTGTAACGTATGGCTAGCGTGGGAATGTTTCTTCCTTATTGGTTAGAGTAGAAGAAACTCTCTCTCTCTAACATTGAATTTTCAGAATATCTTGACCCTAGTTTTGAGAAACAATAGAGTGAAAAAAATAAAATACTCTGTAATTTTCGTTTTTAGTTCGTTGTCCTATCGAAGGAGGAGGGTACCTTGCTTGGTTGGTACCGTATTTTTAACCTGCAATCATGGACTGATTGCATTTTCATTTCTGTTAGTTTCCACATATGCTTGATGGAACAAAATAGTATGGATTGAGCTAAACTCTACACTATTTTCACCATTTTTTCAGTCAAAATTCTGATGAATTGTTGAAATTGTAGTTTCAGTTTGATAAAATTGCATAATGGGGTGCCCAAGAGTTATCTAGAGGACTGAATCCATTTTTGTAACCAAAATTGAAATTTCAACAACCAAAATTGCAATTTAAGCAACCAATTCCCTCCCCTGATTCCAGTAAATTTGGTCGACAAAGATGCAAATAGTCTAAAGTTTAGCTCACTCCAAATTCTATGTCCTTAACCAAAATGCTATGTCCTATACCTATCATCAGCTTGCATATACTAGGTTACCTGCATCCAGATGTTTGTAAAAATATTCTTAACATACTTCTTATCTGTGGGTAAGGAAGTGTTTTTGACTTTGGCCATTGATGGGATTAAGCCAGGTTCCAACTGGCTACATGAGAGCTATCCGCCCTATCGCAGCTTCTTAAAGAGGCTGTCAGTATGGTTATATGGGCCATTCCCATCCAGCATACAAGGTATGGAGGTATTGACATGCATAATGCCCAAAATCGCCATGGAGGTATGGACATAGATGGTGCTCGAAACCATATTTCACAGTTTCATGCTCATGGAATACAATGGTCGACCGAAAATAATCACCGGAAACAATCACGAAAAACCATGTGCCAATATTTTGGAACTATTGCTGGTTATTACAAGTACCACATCAAGTCCTGATGGCCTCCAGTACATTTGACAAGGACATGCTGCTGAATTTGCCATAGATTTATAGGATCCGCCATATCTAATTTTATTGAATTAACGCTCTCACCAATTCATTTTGTCATCCCTATTCATCTAATTTGCCAACCATCTCTGAAATGCGCCTTAGAAGAGAAAAAAATGCAGAGCAGGGTGCTCGAGGTTGAAGCAAAGCACTGAAGAACTCTGAGCAGGGTCATGCCAGGTTGAATTTGGGCATAATCAAAGCTAGTTCGTCCAACCAAACCATGTATTTCGGGGATTCTAGGTACTTCTCTTCTTTTTTTTACTCCTCTGTCCCAAAATAGTGTCCACTATTTGCTGTTTGATGCAGTAAATTCATCTTTCAGATCAACCCTGCTTTTGAAGCTCAATAAGCTAGAAGAACAAGTTCGATCTATTTGCAGTAAAGTGCATAAACTAGTTATCAATTATTGGATTAAGCTAGAAGAACAAATTCAATCTATTTGCAGTAAA
The DNA here is from genome assembly GCA_001517045.1 of Pseudotsuga menziesii. NCBI lineage: Eukaryota > Viridiplantae > Streptophyta > Pinopsida > Pinales > Pinaceae > Pseudotsuga > Pseudotsuga menziesii. Next base: position 265,934 of record LPNX010798607.1, read on the forward strand.
GCGCATAAACTGGTTATCAATTATTGGATTAAGCTAGAAGAACAGGTTCCATCTATTTGCAGTAAAGTTCATAAACTAGTTATCAATTATTGGATTAAGCTAGAAGAACAAGTTCCATCTATTTGCAGTAAAGTGAATAAACTGGTTATGAATTATTGGACTGTGGAAACTTCAATAATTTAAACTATTTCTATCAACAAAGAATCTGGTGAGCGAAAAGTGTGAATGCATGTAGGAATATTGACTCACATGAGCAATACGAGTGAGGACACTTCCCTGAGGAAGCCTATTTCTGTAGAATGGTGTTCCAGTAGTAATACTTACTAAGCCCAACACAATGATAGATGCAGAAACTCCAAATCCCACATCCATACCTCAACGGCTTTGGATCCAAACGAGGAATCTCAAGGCAATCAATTCGCCTATACAGAAACTGAGATAAGAAAAATTGAAATAAGTTGATATCTTCCATTGATATTTTGCATCAATTGCATGGAACTGATCTCCACCATGTGCAATCATATTAGGCTTCAGACATCCACTTCCCAAAGCCACTAAATACAGTCCAAGAAAAAGAAAGAACGCTTGCACCCCCTTGGGTTGCTTGCAAACTTCTTCTCAATTTAATATGTTGCACTTGTCTGGTTTTAGTCTAGGAAAGTGAGCTTGTACCGCCATTATAATATATCCCTGAAGACAGTAACATGTTTTTGTAACTGAATTTCACTGAAAAAATGTAATTGTGCAATTAGGATTATCTAATACCTAATATACCACAAATTTAATACTAGGACCATGCTAAAATATGGATTATAAAGACTCACAATTAATTCAATTAAGCCGAAGATTATTATTGTTAGAAAACTCCCGAGGTAAGAGTTAGCAAGAAATCCTCCCAAGATGGATAGAAGAAAGATCGTGTCAACGAAATTGGTAACAATGTTGGCAGACTGTGGCAAGGAGTAATGCATGTCATTAAACACATATGTTATAAGGTTGTTTCCCACTACTGTAATTGCCATGATCTGGAAAGCCTGTAGACCTGTTCTTTCAACAACCAAAATAATAATAATAATAATAATAACAGTTAGGACATGTTTACAAGTTTTCAACCCATCTTGTTCTTTAAACAAACAAAAAAATTAGGACATGTTTACAAGTTTTCAATCCATCTTAAATTATCATAATTTGGTTGCAAATATGATAACTATCTTCATTATAACTAGTATTGCAGTTGCATTATTGCATAAATCTAAAACATGGATCAATCCATTAGAGAACAAGAATATAATGTGTGGTTCACAATATATCTATACACTCAAACTTTCAGAAAAAACTTTGAAATTAAAACAATAAGCCTGACTTCCAAGAACAAAGCGCAGGTTTTTGTTAGTATATTTTCCTCAGTATTCAACGTACAGATCTCTCCCTACCAATGATACATGGACAAGTATCGAATAATCTTAAATTCGTATACACCTCGGTACTCACACTTTAACACAATAATGCTCCATACAGCAATATCCTAAGCTCCGTGATTCCAAACTCTGAATCTCAACATGCAAAAAAATCCAAAAAGTAGAGATTCCATGTTACCTATATAGAGATTAATTATAATTATTGAAGGGGTAGTTCGATCAATGAAGTACTAATAATTTTCCAATCTCCATGATGAATTTTATGGACTGTATGAATTGAAGCTGGAAACCACGTACTACATGGTAATATTTCCAATTACACTTTCCAAATAATTCGATAAAAATTCCAATATATTGTTAAAAATTGATAGAATATGAAACACAAATCTGAAAATGGTTCTCCCTACTTGTCATAAACTAACTTCACAAAATGAAAAGCTAGCAAAAGCCTACTGTCCATGATTTATTAACAAAAATCATAATCGATGAACCAGAGAACAACAAAATCAAAAGTTAGGAGTCACTTGATGTGTTAGAAAACTATATTAGTATTTAGGATTCTATAAAAAAGATTATTATGTCAATTTAGGATAATTTTTCTAGGATATGGAAAAATCAAAAAGAGATGGACTGCTTATGTTTTTATTCTGTAAACAAAGGAAAAATGAAAATAAAATATGAGTCTTGAGTAAAAAACAAAATGATTAATGATATAATGTCCAAATAGTAAAACAAATAAATTAATATAACTCAATTTAATAATGTCCAGATATTAAAACAAATAAATTAATATAACTCAATTTAATAGAAATATTTGAATAGCTTTAAATAGTTATCACCAATCGGAACGATTTTCAATAGTGGATCGGAGGACTTGTCCTCTACGTTGCCGACGTTTCGGAAGGAAGTTGATAAGTGACCTGGTGTTGATAAGTCACCCGACGTTTCGTAGAATACGATAGCTCTCTCCCTTGAGATGCCTCATGACTAAACGAGGGATTGTACTTGTACCATCTCAGCCAGAAGATGCAATTCAAGAAATTGATGAAAATGAGAACTACCAGCATCCAGTAGAAGAGATTGAGGTGATCTTTGTTAAGGCTATTATCTGAAATCCATCCTCCATGTGATCCAGAACTTGTAACCTTGTTAACTATTGAGACCAGAACGCCACTGAGATAGAATACGAATGAATATGAGCAATATGTAAGAGCAGTCAGCAAGGATTGCATCCCTTTAGGTGATTGACTGTAGAAAAATTTGATCAATCCCACTGCTATAAAAAAATTTGATAAGCCAAATACCAATAAATACGGCATGATCCAGAATATGGTCAATGGAAGAGACACTATATTATCTGAATTTTCCATGAGTCCACTGTCTCGGGAAACTTGTTTCCTCTTAGCCTCCACCAAAGCTACGGTGACCATTGAAAATGTGGAGATGATTAATCCAATTCCAATTCTATGAAGTTGAGAAATGCCCATTTCCTTACCTGTGAGACCTCGTAAAAATGGAACGAGCACGGTATCATACAAGGGCACAAGGATTACCAGCATTATATATGGAATTTCTTGAAGCGAGGCTAGTGGTACGTGAAAACTGCCGCTTCCAAATCTGTTGTCCATGGTGCTTCCCTGTTGAACATAAAAAGTTTGCAGCTGTGCAAGGATGTTGTTCATGACGATGGTGCAAGAGAAAATTGGGATGACTCGTATGACAAGCTTCACTTGTTCTACCTGTGTCACTATGCACAACTTCTAGGGGCTTCCATCTTCATTCTGATCAACAATGGGAGCTTTGTCCAAGAACCTATCGTTTCAAAGACATATATATATATATATAATGTGTGCCATGAAGTTAGTGTCATATTTTGTAACTGAATGGAAATCAAATGTCCTTTAACAATATTATGCAATATGCAGTCTAGTTTTGGTGGAATTTTGTGTTATACTCTTAGAAGTACCTGAATTGATCTGTGTGGAAGAGCAAATGACGATCAGGTTGGGTATTTTTAAGGATTGACTTATCCATATGGTAATTATAAGGATATGAATCTAGAAATTCATGTAACATCCTTGGATCAGATGGACAACTGAGTCTTCTCTTGTGATCAGTAGCCACCAAGACCTGAACGTTCAAGGAAAATTAGTGGTTTTCTTTTTCAGAACACATTCACCAATTCAAAAGGAATATTGGTATATATACATTGAGTAGTTCAAAGTAGTCCTGATTGGTTAAGATTAAATATTAAATTTTCAAAATGGTCAAATTTTGTGAATAAAAGTCTGAGCTTTGTGCTGTTTAATAGTAGTTTGATCTGAAAAATATTATTTTTTTTAATTGTTAAATGGAAGTTATATTTTTGTGTCAAATTGTTGTTAATATATACTATATTTTTAGGTGGGTGGAGTAGAAACTAGTAAGATAAGATAAAATACAACTAGAACTACTAGTTTTTTTTTTTTTGCGACTGTTTGATAAATACAACAAAGTACAAGTTAAAATTGTTCATAAAAATTGTTTCAATTTCGAAAATTTCAGCCATCAAATTTGATTGACTTAGATATAATGATTGACCTTTTGGCATTATTGACTTAAATGACCAGGTGGGGAGTATGAGAAGACGTGGGTCAATTTCTAGATCAAGCTGTTATTCACGAAATTAATTTTTACATAGTACACCTAATAAAAATGAATATACAGAAATCCCTGCATCATGTCAAGAACATTTGTACAAATACTATTGGCAACACTAATGAATTGTATTTGGCATAGTTCATAATCAATTTTGTCCCATGACTATCCTTTGAAGGTTGCATATATACATCTTGTCCCAACATGTGTCAACGGGAGTAAACACATATTCAACATAAATGCCAAAACAATCTCATGTTGCAAGGAGGCCAGAAAAAAACATAAGACCAACCCCAAATTGTGGACACCTCAGTTAAATGAATAAATGTAAAAACAACAATCTACAAAAAGTAGACAGAGATAGAGGGAGAGAGGCCTCTATTTAAAAACTTAGCCTTGCATTACGATCTAGCATGTAAATTCGTATCAAGGAGCTAAGAGCCTTGCAAGTTCATCTAAATGCATCTTACCCCTTAGAGCATCATCATAAGAAAATGGCAGTTTCTCTCTTCCATCATTATTATTTCTTTGAGTTGGCTTGCGTCGCTCACCTTCATATGTTTTTATTTTCCCTTGTTACCAACCTTTTTGGGTGAAATATTAGGCTTAAAATATGGCCCTGGAGGAGAAATTTTTTAAACATGATGGATTTTTCATCAACAATGTCGGGATCCAAAACATTTTCATCCAGCAATAGGACTCTACCTAAATCAATTGCTTGCTTCCATAAGACCTCAATATCTAAACAAACTCTTTATTGTTGACCAATTTCTATAGTGTTATTGACTACCAAATCATTTCCATCCACATCATCAAACATGCCATCCTCAACAAGCATGCCATCACTCTCTTGTTCATCTGTTTGTTTTTTAGACAATGGTTCTGACTAAAGCTTAGATTGTTCTTCCATAGATTATGCAAGTTCATCCATCACGCTTGTTTCAGATGCTACCGAATATGATTTGATTGATTTCATAGATGAATTAGAAGTTGGAACTATAAGACTAAATGAAACTTCATCGTGGGAAATGTTGATTGAAGCATCACCATCTTCTAAAGATTGCGTTAAGCCTAAATTAATTACTTCCTTGTCCTTGTAAAATACTGACACATCTGAAGACTAGAAACCATACAATGAATCCTGACCAACACATCCTAAGTCTGGATTGAACCATTCAATAAAGTTCTTCATCAGAAATAACCTCCATTTTGCTTGTTTCAATCATGGCTCAAGTTACACCTCAGAAGATCTCACATCTAATTTTCCATGACAATATTCAACTTCACCATTAACACCAACATCTACTTTTGTTACAGAAAATTGCAGTCATATGGTTTTTCTAAATATTGTGTCATTGCCTCTGTATCATCTAAAGCTTCATCTATGTCTTTGGTTAGTGTGCAATTGCTTTCAAGCATGCTTTCTTTGATGGAATCGGTGGTA